>VDFB02175166.1:0-11710 GCA_007258455.2 Sequoia sempervirens | reverse complement strand
GAGGGTCTTTGGCATCGGCTCTATCTTTCTTGGTGTGGCTGTGCTCTCGGTCCATGGAGAATCGGGATTGTTTTTTGGCTCAAGTTTCATCCGGAGATTTGGAGATGGTAGAGCCGTCTTCTTCAATGCATGCCAATGTAAAGGAGCAGTTGGGTAAACCACAATCGGGGGATGGAATACCCTCTTCAACAGGGATGTTTCATTTGAAGAAAGTAAATGGCTGTCTTGAGAGATCCGAGGATCGTCCAATTCTGATTATTCAACCTGAGCAAGTTTCGGAGGATGTTGATTATTGGTGTAATCATGCCCTTATTTTCAAATTTTTGGGCCTTCGTCTCTCTCTACCTGTGTTGGAATCTTGGGCCCGTCGGGTTTGGAACCCTGAAGGGGATATGGAGATTATTTTGGCTGCTAATAATTACTTTCTGGTTATCTTTTCAAATCTTATGGATAGGAATAGGGCTTTTGAAGGGGGCCCATATTTCTTTAACCAAGTCGGGCTCTTCATCAAGCCTTGGCACATGGGCTTCAACTCTGCTGAAGAGATCCCCTCACGGGTTCCTGTGTGGATTCGGTTGCCAAGGCTTCCTCTGGAGTTCTGGAGGGAAGATATTCTTCACTCAATATCTCTGCTTCTTGGCAAACCTGTGGGATCGGCGTCACAAACCCAAGATCGTAAGGTAATTTCTTTTGCTCGCATTTGTGTAGAAGTAGATTTAAATAATCCATTACCAGATTCTATGGAAATTCGCATGGGATCTTCTTCTTGGATCCAACAGCTGGATTACGAGACCCTACCCTTTAGATGCAGAATTTGTCATGAATACGGTCATTTGCACCGCAAATGTCCCAGATTTAAATCCTCCCCCCGGGCTGCCCCTGAACCTCCTAGGGGGGACAAGGGAAAGGCTCCGATGTCTAATGAACCTATGGATAATGAGGGTTTTATTCCGGTTAAGCCCCGTAATAAAGGCAAGGGAAAAAAGAGATCCTGGCTGGATAGACAGAATGAAGATACTTTCAACAGGTTTGAAGTTCTTGATAATTTGACACAAGAGGAAGGCATTCCAGTTGAGATCTCTTCTGGGGATAAGGGTCTGCATGAAGTTCAGGATGAGAATGAAAAGAAAGAGGATCAAATTTTATCTTCAGAGGTCCATCAAGTGGATCAGATGGCTGGGGCTTTGTCTTCTCAAGCTCAGGATTTCAGGGTTCTCCAGGAGTCTCAGACTCCGTTGGGCTCTGTTGTGGTGGTTCCTGATCCCCCTGCTCCTAAGGGGCCCTCAGAATCTGTAAAGGGTAACAAAGCTCCTTCTATCTTAGGCTTACAGCAGAAATCCTTTAAGAAGGGGCCTCTTGATAAACCGTCAAAGAGTGGAAGGAAGACTGATCAAGAGAAGGTTAAGATCATGGGTGATACTTTGGTTGAGTCGGGGTCAGTGAAACCCATTGATTCTCATTTCTCCCACCCCCATAAATGATTGTTTTATCATGGAATGTAAGGGGGTTGAACAGCATCCCTAGACAAAAGGTTGTTCGCAGATTAATTGAATCTCAATCACTAGATGTGGTCTTCATTCAGGAAACCAAGCTTTCAGTTGACGGTTTGGCGAGTTGTGCTCCGCGTATCTGGCCCCAAGGCAATTGGCAGGGGGTGGGTGCTTTGAATAGTGCAGGGGGGGTGGCTTGTTTCTGGAACCCGAGGAGGGTTTCCCCCTTATGGTGGATGTCTAGTCGCTCTTCTATTTCTCTGGTTGCCTCTTGTTTTGCGACTGGAGAAAGGTGTCTTTTATCTAATATCTATGCTCCTACTGATCTTTCAGGTAAGTCTAGTCTATGGGCTCACATTCAATTCATTCAGGCTTTGGATCCATTCCTCCCATGGATTATGGCTGGTGATTTTAATGCTGTTACTTGCTTGGATGAAAAACGTGGTGGATTAGCCAGGCTGGACCCTTCTGCAAATTTGCTCAGGGATATGATTGGCTCCCTGAATCTCATTGATGTGAAGCCAACCAATGGTGTATTTACATGGAATAATAGGAGATGTGGTGGTGAGGCTATCTCAGAGAGGCTTGATAGATTTCTTGTCTCCTGCTATTGGTTGAATAGTAGGTTGATCACAAGTTCTGAAATTCTTGACTGGAGGGGCTCTGATCACTGGCCTATCAAGCTCTCTGTCACCGTTTATGGAATCACCAAAAATCCCTCCTTCAAATTTCAGTTGATGTGGTTAAGAGATCAATCTTTGCATGATCTTATGTTGGATTGGTGGCAGGAGGGGAGGCCTACCCATGGGACGGCCATGTTTACTTTCACTAAGAGGCTTCAACATGTGAAGTTCAGGCTTAAGAGATGGAATAAACAGTGTTTTGGGAACCTACAAGCTCAGAAGTTGGTTGCCCAGTCCAAGTTGGATTCCATCACTCGTCAGATTCGTGACCAGGGGTTGACCTCTGACCTTAGTATTGCTGAGTCCTTGGCTCTGAAGGGATTAGAAGAGTGGGAGCTTCGGGAGGAGATCTTCTGGAAGCAGAAATCTCGCATTGATTGGCTTCAGGAGGGGGATAGGAACACCGCTTTCTTCCATAATTCGGTTAAGGCTCGGAGGCAGGGGAACTCTATCTCCTCTCTAGTTTCTCAAGATGGGGCTCAGCTTTCCTCCAGCGCTGATATTTCCAGGGAAGCTGTCAATTATTTTTCTAACCTTTTCTCTAGGGAGGATATTGTTGCTAGGGCTGAGGAGGGGGCCATTTTGGATTGTGTTCCCCAACTGGTCTCTGCTGAGATGAATGGGGTTCTCTTATGTCCTATCTTGTTACCTGAATTGGAGAAAGTGGTGTTTAATATGAAAAAAGGCAAGGCTCCTGGTCCGGATGGGTTTCCGATTGAGTTCTTTCAGGAGTTTTGGGAAATTATAAAGTTCGACCTCCTCGAGGTGATTCAGGAATCACATAGGAACAAGCAGATGCTCAAGTCCATGAATTCTACCTTCTTGGCTCTAATTCCCAAGATGGAAGGAGCTAATCGGCTGGCGCAATTCAGGCCTATTGCGTTATGTAATGTGGTTTACAAGATCATCACCAAGTTGATTGCTGAGCGACTCAAACCACTCCTCGGTTCTCTGATCTCTGCTGAGCAGGGTGGTTTTGTTGAAGGGAGACAAATTTTGGATGGCGTCGTGATAGCCATGGAAGCTATTCATTCTATGGCTAACTCCAAGGAGAAGGCTATGTTTATTAAACTTGACATGTCTAAAGCTTATGACCGGGTGAGTTGGGAATTCTTACAGAAAACTCTCCTGGCTTTTGGCTTTGCTGAGGAGTGGGTGAATTGGGTCCTTAGTTGTGTTACCTCTGCCTCTTTCTCGGTTCTTATTAATGGGGAGCCTTCAGATCTGTTTAGTGCTTCTCGAGGTCTCCGGCAGGGGGATCCTTTATCTCCTTACTTATTCATTATCATGGCAGAGGGTCTTGGAAGATTTATTAAATCTCAGGTGAGTCAGGGTCTTATCCGTGGTTGGAGCTGGAGCAACTCTCTTCCTTCCTACTCTCATCTTCAGTTTGTGGATGATACGGGGCTGATGGGCTTGGCTAGAATTAGTGAGGCTGTGAACTTCAGGAGAGCTCTTGACATCTATTTGAAGGCTTCAGGTCAGTGTATTAATGATGACAAGTCTTCCATTTATTTCTTTAATACTCCTCAGCGTATTCAGAGCAGGATTGCTAGGATCCTAAGATTTCAGATCGGTTCTCTCCCCTTGATGTACCTTGGGATCCCTTTGGCTTTGGGAGCCCAGCGTAGAGATTACTGGCAGGGAATTTTGGATAAATTTCGGAGTAAGGTTAGTCATTGGACTTACAGGTGGCTATCTTCTGCTGGGAGAGTGGTTCTTCTAAAGACTGTGGTGCAGTCTCTCCCCATTTATAGGTGTTGTGTGCAGGCTCCCCCGTCAGCCTTTGTGCGGGATTTTGATGCTCTGTCTCGGCAATTTCTCTGGTCTGGCAACCTTTTTTCCTCGAAGTGGAGCTTAGTCAAGTGGGAGTCTGTTTGCAGGCCGAAGCATGCTGGGGGCCTTGGTCTTAGGTCTATGGCTCTTGCTGTCACTACCTTGGCGGCCAAGCTGTACTGGAGGTGGTGCAGCAATCAGGATCAGGATTGGGCTAAGATTCTGGCCCACAAGTATCTCCCCGGTGTTGATTGCCTTGATGTGCCACGTCTTCATTTGATGGGAAAGGGTTCTTGTATTTGGGATACTCTTAAGAAGGGTGCTCAGCTGATTAAGGAGGGGCTCTTCTGGATCTGTAATAGAGGCTCTGATGCTCTTTTTTGGCAGGACTCTTGGGATGGCCACCCTCCCATTCTTTCTAGTTTTCCTCAGCTTCAGCCTCTTTGCCATATTTTCTCTGATGCCGGTTGGATTAAGGTGGAGCATTTTAAAACTGTCAAGCGGACTGGTCAGGCGACGGTGGCTTGCTGGAAGGATCCTCAGGAGTGGCCCTTGGGGGGTTCTATTGAGGATCGTGATGTTCTTGCTAGAATTTTGAAGGACAGGCTTTGCAGCTCCCTGAGTGGGAGGTATGTTCTGGCTTGGAGTCCTAGTCCAAAAGGTAAATTTACTGTTGCTCAAGGCTACACTATGCTTGACAGGAACTTACATGGTCCGGCTGAGGTGCACTGGTGGAAGAAGGTTTGGGACAACTTCTCATGGCCCAAATGCAATTTTTTCTTATGGTTGGTTGCTCAGAGGAAGTGCCTCACTTGGGAAAATCTTCGCAAGCGAGGTTTTCAGGGTCCTTCTATTTGCCTTCTTTGTTCTTGCAATGAGGAGTGTACCTCTCACTTGTTCTTTCTTTGCCCTTACTCTAGAGAGTTGTGGCATAGATGGTGGGAGGCTTGGCAACATGGTTGTATTCATGCTACCTCCTTGATTGATTTTTGGGAAAGTTTGGGCAGACCTCCTACAAAGACTTCTTTCCTGTAGGTGGCCTGGTCTATTGGGCCTACTCTCATTCTCTGGAACCTTTGGCTGGAGAGGAACCGAAGAGTTTTTTGTGGCTCCAATTTGGGAAGTTCTCAATTGTGGAAGAAGATTCTTAGCAGGCTCCAGGAGACTATTTCAGCTAAGTGTGATATGTCTGTAAATACTGACCCTGGTGATCTGGGTATTTTGCGAAATTTGAACTTGGGGGATAGTAGCAGGGGATGCCTTGCTGGTAGAAGATCCCGCCATGTCAGGCAATGGGTCTGTCGCGATGGAAGGTGGACGCCTCCCCCGGTGGGGGTCTTAAAAATTAACACTGATGGTTCTTCTCGTGGGAACCCTGGTCATGCTGGTGTTGGGGGTATTGGTAGAGGTAATGATGGTGGTGCTGTTTTTGTCTTCTCTATTTACAAAGGGCAGCATTCTAATAATCTGATGGAGGCCCTTGCTATCAAGATAACTGTTGAGCGTGGTTACTCTTTAGGTTGGCAGAGGATCATTTGTGAGTCTGATTCTCAGATTGTGGTGGATATGCTGAACAACCAGAAGCTGGAGGATGTTAGTTGGCAATTGGCTTCTGTGGTCAGACAGATTCTGAGTCTTTGCAGTTCCTTGGATTCTGTCTCCTTTTGTCATATCCCTAGAGAGTGGAACAGAGTGGCTGATTGTCTGGCGAAGTGGGCCTCTGAGAATGTGGACGACTGGGATATTAGTGGAAGGGATGAGTTACCTTCTGATTACTTTGGGACTCTAGAGAGGTTATTAGTGGAGGACAGGTATATGTAGTGTTCTTGTTGGTTGTTTTGGTGGTGGTCTTGCTTTGGTGGGCTTGTGGCTTTGGCTTGTACTTTGGTATTGATTGAATAAAATTTTTACCCCTTCTTTTTTTTAAAAAAAAAAAAAATATATATATATATATATATAGCTTAAATGATTAAATATTTTATATAAAACATTTAATATTTAAAAACTTTATATATAATATTTAATTACTAATTACTAATTGATTTTATTTTAATTGTTATTTTTTAATATAATTTATAATGTAAGAGATATAGTTTAGGTATTTAAATATTAACTATTAATTTGATATATATGAACACACTTAATTTGTAGAGTTCTCTAGATGGAGATCTAAATTGGAATCCTTATATGTATGTGTTTGTATCAATATTATTTTTATAATAAATATGTAGAGTTTATATGGATAAAAAAAAATTGCTTAAATATATGTATATAAGTGGTAAAGGGATTATGATCAATTAGTAGGACCACTTGGTTCTTATCTTAGAGATCAAGGTTCAATTGTCCCCAATGACAACTTAGTCTTGGTTAGGGCATTCTAAAGTGATATTCTTACTCTGATGAATAGTGATATCCCCCATTAGTGGGTGAATAAATGTGATGGCAAAAAAATTATACTTAAGAGAGTAATTTTATTAATATTTTAAAAAGAGATTACATTTTCTTGTACATCTGGGTCTTTGAGCCAAACAAATTGTGTAGAATCTAGCCCAAGTCAAAGCTTTGATTTGCAACAATCCAAAAAGGAGCTAGTTATCAAAAAAGATGGAAATTATACTTAAGAGAGTAATTTTATTAATATTTTAAAAAGAGATTACATTTTCTTGTACATCTGGGGCTTTGAGCCAAACAAATTGTGTAGAATCTAGCCCAAGTCAAAGCTTTGATTTGCAACAGTCCAAAAAGGAGCTAGTTATCGAAAAAGATGGAAATTATACTTAAGAGAGTAATTTTATTAATATTTTAAAAAGAGATTACATTGTCTTGTACATCTGGGGCTTTGAGCCAAACAAATTGTGTAGAATCTAGCCCAAGTCAAAGCTTTGATTTGCAACAGTCCAAAAAGGAGCTAGTTATTGAAAAAGATGGAAATTATACTTAAGAGAGTAATTTTATTAATATTTTAAAAAGATATTACATTTTCTTGTACATCTGGGGCTTTGAGCCAGGAAAATTGTGTAGAATCTAGCCCAAGTCAAAGCTTTGATTCACAACAGTCCAAAAATGAGCTAGTTATCAAAAAAGATGGCTACACTAACCCACCCCAACACTGCCAAAAATTAGAGTGCAAAATTGTCTCAAGAACCAAAGAAAAACACCTTGAAGCTCAACCAAATTTAAAAACTTGCTCAATAAAACCTTATAATCAATCATTATAAAATGTTTATTAAATACTGATAAATTAAAATTAAATAAATAATTATTAATAAACTTAAAATATTGAAATATTATCTTGATAATTTAAAAAGAAAAATTAAAAAATTAAAGAGAATTGAGTGGAAGAAAACTAGCATATATATTTAATAATTATAAAAGTATTTATTACTTGATTAATAAGTGCAAATAATAATTGAAGATAATAAATAATAATTAACTCAAATAATAATTAAAGATAATAAACTATGGTAATAATTAATTAATTAAACAAAAGTTAATTTAAAATAATGATAATTAATTTTAAAATATTTATTAATTAGATGGAAATAATAATTAGATTTTGAAATGATAAATTATTAAATAATAATAAATTAAAATTAAATAAATAATATTAAAATAAATTAAAAATATTGAAATATTATTTTGACAATTTAAAAATAAAATAAATTAAAATTGGAGGGATTTAAGTGGACGTAAACTAGCATGTATATCTTTAAAAAAATTATTTAAAATACGTTTAGAGATTGGTGTCTATTTTTTTATTAATTTTGTAATATGTATGTATGTATATGTATATGTATATGTATATGTGTATATGAATATGTATGTATGTATGGGTATGTGTATAAATGTATGTGTGTATATATGTGTGTATATGTGTGTATATAGGTATATGTGTATATATGTATGTGTGTATGTGTGTGTATATATTACTGAAGCAATCAAGATCTACTTGAAAACTTAAAGCAACCCACAAATGAGCATATACATAATGAGAAAATATCATAAGCATGTAATGTGATGTAAAATGTATAAATGATCCTTTTTTATAAAGGCAAGGATGAAAAGATGAGAAGATAGGAGTCACACTCTAATTCCCCTCCGAGTGTGAAACAAGTGTAGGACTCTATGGACAAGTGTTGGGACACTTAGTGAGTCTACATGAGGTGAGACAAAAGTCTAGATAACTTCTAAGTGAGCTTAAGTGTAGTGTGAATAGGACTGTACTAAGTAGGCTAAAATCTATCTAGTTTGATAATACCTCTTTTCACACTAACACCCCCTTTAAGTGATACTTAGGGAGTAAGCTGAACAATGAAAAGATGAGTCTCGACAATGATTCCTAATAAGGTACTCATGTATAATAATGATCTCTCACAAATAGAGAAAAGAAGAAAACTCAATAGGAACAAAACTCCTCTCCAAAAGAGAGAAAGAGAAGGATAATACCTCCTAAGAAGACATCCCATGAAGATAGGAACATGATGACGAAGAACTCCTAAAGTATGTTGAAGTTGTAAACTCTATCAAAGATGAACTAGTGTTTGTTGGAATCAATGAACCTCCAAAAATATAGATCAAAATAAGAGATACAAAACATTGCATGAGTGAACATATAGAACACTACTCAACTATGAATACACAAATATCACAAAGGTAATCAAACTTTGAGAAATTGAAGATGTGGATAATACTATGATTTTGGAGTATAATCAACAAATGCATGAGTGGCCTATAGTATACTACTAAAATATGCATTACACTGCTCTACATAAGTAATAAAATCTCACAAAATATGATCCATTGAAATAATCCCCACATATGAGAGACAAAGATAGAAGGTTTATGAGAACCCCCCAAAAGTAGAAAGTTCCACCAAGTTACTCCATTGAAACCAAAGAAGCATTACCATAACTGTTGTTAATCTGGTTTTCATTGATGTCAAAAGTGTCATTAATGTCAAAGGAGAGATTAGAGTTGAAATGGATCTGGTTCCAGAAGAATTGGTGAAGGTTGATGAAGAAAGGAGCATGTTTTGCATTTGCTGAAAAGTTACAAAAAGTTGCAATGTTATCATGCAATATTACTATGGTGTTGCAAAAGTCAATTCTGGAGATTTGTGGAGAAATTTGACTATAGGTTTGACATGGGTTTTTCAAGTGGAGTCGATTGGTTTGGTTCGCTTGATAAGAAGATGCCAAATATACTCGAGAAGGATTTATTTGTGCTCTCATCCTGAACTAGGGTTTTACTGTTAAACCCTAGTGTCCAATAGTCATGGCACTAAATAGATTTTCTATTTTGTTGTTGATTGTGTATGGGCAATTCTCGGTCGCTTAAGTCATCATTTAAGTTATTGTGCTCATTGGGTGACCAACCCCTTTACCTAACACTTCTAGTTGAAAGTGTTTGTGTGTATCATGACCTCGCTTTGCATCGATGTTTGCATTTTCAACTACCAAGTCTTAATCATGATGTGAGATGTGCCAGTAATGAAGATTTGATGGTGCACATTTATGGTTGATGATCCAACGACTATCACATAGGTTCTTCAAATTGCGCTTCAGTATTTATATATGCTCATGCTTTGTGTGATATGTGATAAACAGTTGAGATCAAATGAAGGGGAATCTAATGGCCATCGAGTTACTACTTCATATCATTGTTGTGAAGCGAAACAAAGGAAGGTTTTTTGCAATGGGTGATGAGAAGGCAATAGTGGGTCCCAAGTATATATATGTGATGGTGCAATAACGAGGACAAGTGTCCCTGAGGACAGATGGAAATGAATGATTGCATTGCAGTGCTTATTCACATTGATGTTGTGAATAAGGAAGTGCTCAGTATAACTATGATACATGATGTAAAGAAATCAATGATGCTAGATAAAAGAACTTCATCCAATGATGATATTTTAAAGACATAGCGATAAATGAAAAATTATGGATCGTGGAACGAAAGTAGTAGATCAATGGCTCAAGTTTAAACTGAGAGTCTTCAACAACTACGATAGTGTGAATGAGGGTTTCAACTACAAACCGACTCTGTGAGAAAATTCAATTCGTCCAACTACTCTAGCTACTAGTTTTATTGATGATAAGATGATTGGATTGGTGACACAGATATGTAGATGGCAGAGAATTAGATTTTGATTTGATACAGAGAACATGAATTAAATGAGACTAGAACCCTAGCTTTTTTGTAGGCCAAATATAGAAAAATCTCTAACTCTGAATAAGTGAATGTGTGGCTTGATGGTTTGATGGCTTGTGGAAGAAGATAAATATCAAACCCTAGCAGAAGATCCATACAGTGTGCACATCTCTAGGTAGATGATGTAGGTCAATGATGAACAAAAAGGGAAAATCAAAATTTAGCTAAGTGTGTGAAGTGTTGCAGAATAGAGTATTGAGTGTGTATGTTGTAGAGTAGTGTTTTGAATCTCTTGAGGTGAACAAATAATACACTAAAAGAAAGAGGGAGAGTGCAAAGGAGGTGTGGTTGAGTAGAACCCAAACAAAAGGTAGAAAGTCTTAATCAGGGTTTACCTCCAAGTGCAAAACAAAGAAGGTACAGAGTAGAGAGTTAAGTTGTAGAAGCTACAATAAAGCATTGAGCAGTTGCAAATAAGGTTATGACATTGAATTATGTTCTTTTGAACAAATTGTGGTACCTTATATTGTAAATTTGATCAAGGTGGGTACCATCAGGTATTTGGGTAGGTGCTAAGAGTAGAGAGTGGGTGCTTCCCTGGAGTAGGTTCTCCTAAAACTAGGGGATTGGTGTCTCCTTAGGGTTGATTCCCTTAAACCTTGTAACCAAAATTTTGATTATGAGGCTAGATTAGGACAGTAGCTCCTAGCAACATTTCTCGCTGTGGTTTTTCCCATCTTGGGGTTTCCATGTATATCTTGTGTTATGTACTTTTGAATGTGCATGTTTAATCTCTGCTTGTGTTATTTTAATATGCTTTAACTGAAGAAAAAGGAATCAATTAATTAGGATATTTTAGGGCTAGATTTTAAGTTATCTACTGATTCACCCCCCTCTTAGTACAATAATTGGTATCAAAGCCTAGGTTTCCTAGGAGAAGCTTAATCAGCTCAGGTAGGTTTTGGACAAGTGGACACAATGGCCAGTTAGGAAGGTTCCTCTACAAACAAGGTACCTTGATTTGATGGATCTTATTATACTTTCTAGACCATATTGATGGAGCCATATTTGGGATCTCTAGGATTTGATGTTTGGATGTCAATTAAGACTCGATACATTGTTCCTACTACCCCTCCCACTAATACTATAGGAAAGAAGGATTATGGGAACAATGCCAAAGCAAAGCATGTTATTCTCTATAGTTTTTCAAGCTTAGTATTCATCAAAGTAATGCACTATCAAACTACAAATGATGTTTGGATGAAGTTAAAAAGTATCTACAAAGGAGATGACAAGGTAAAGTTGGCAAAGTTACAAATTCTCAAAGCCACATTTGAAGGTTTGAAGATGGGTGAAGAAGAAAAGATTGTTGATTATCTTCTAAGAGTTGAAGAGATAATAAACTCTATTAGAGGATTCAAAGAAGAAGTGAAGGAAACTATCATTGTGCAAAAGGTTACGAGGTCAATGACAGTCAAGTATGACTCAAAGATCTCTGCACTATAAGAAGGAAGAGAAGTAGACAAACTCACTCTTGATGAGCTACATGGCATATTCATTGCATATGAAATGAGAATGGAATTTGCAGAGCCATCCAAAAGAGAAGTTGTG
>VDFB02175164.1:0-11113 GCA_007258455.2 Sequoia sempervirens | reverse complement strand
GAAATCAACATCCGGGTATGTGTTTAGTTTGGGATCCGGTGTAGTCACATGGACTAGTAAGAAGCAACAGGCAGTGGGTCTCTCCTTGACAGAAGCAGAGTATTGGGGAGCAGTAAAAGCAGCATGTGAGGTGCTTTGTCACGATGCTTACAGAGATATGTAAATATTCAAGGTGTCCGACTCCTTTGTTCTCATATAATCGTGAGTTCTCAAACTTGCCAAGAACTGGCCTTCCATGAGCTGGGGTCCAAGATGTGGAAACTCATTGTCATTTCATTCTAAACCGGGTTGAAGATCTGGATTGGCTCAGCTTGCTGTATGTTCCGGACAGAGGATCGATACAGACATTCTCACCAAGTCGCCAAGACAGTATAAGTTTGTAAAATTCGTGGGGGCATCTTGGTGTAGTTGATAGATTGAGCATTAAGGGAGGGTATTAAAATAATGTTTATTTATTTATTAATGCTCAAATATTGTAAGATATTGTAAGATAGAGATAAGATCGTCTCCGGTCTTATCTGGAGTTTCTTTTTAGAAACTTTCCAGTTTTGTAAATCTTGTAAACTATTTATTGAGCGTCTCGCTCATTGTTAATACATCAATTAATTTACCAATTACTATGCATTATTATAACCTCGAAAATACTTTTGAATTTCATTAATTTCAGTTCACTCTCAAATACCTTAACATGTATGCCAGTTATCCTAGGTTTTCCGTTTTAATAAAGCATTGGGTATCCTGAACCAATCCTTTTGTTAATGTATATCTATGTTAAGAAAAGTATTTCAGACATGTTCCACAACACAAAAGGATGAACCCGAGTCTTAAATATAACATAAAATATCAACACTTGAGCTTGAAGGGAAAAACTAATCAACATAGACTATATAACTTACTACTGTCAACCAATTCAAGACAGAGTGCATACCAAAAGTATATTTAACAGGCTTACGGTCACGACGAGAACGACCACCATCCTCCCCTTGTGAACCAAAAAAGTTATCCAAAAGCATAGCTTGCCTTTGCTGCTTTTTCAGTGCACGCTCCTTCTTCTGTTAAATGACAACAACAATAAATAAATTAAGCCTTGTGGTTAATGCCACTCCAACCAGGGGGACATGTTGCACAAAACAAAGAACACAATAATCACTTCAGGCTTGCCAAATATGGCAGATAAACTTTTGTGACCAGCTACTGGCAGAGATGCTGACATATAAGTTAACTTCCTAAATTTCTCTAGTCACATGATCGCTTGTAAAATTAACTGTTATAGTTATCTTGAATACACCTACAAATAAAAGCTAAAATGAAAAGTATATGCAACCAAATTTTAATTAAGTATTATATTTACTTGGGGTAACTCATCATTTTCAGTGCCTGCTCTTGAACCCATCCTGAATATAACAATAAATACAAACCTTTTGAAGTTCTTCAAGCACGGGAAGAATATCATTTTTAATCTTCTTTCCAATTCCTGCCTCCAACTTATTTCTACTGGAAGCAAGTTTTTCCTGCAAGTTGTCATCAGGGCACATGATGAATAGAACAATATGAACCACAGATAATATTACAAACTATTTGAAAAGCAAATAACTACCATCGTTACATATTACTGAAAGCTTTAATTGTGTTAGAAACAGGAAATAAGATGTAAGACAGCAATACATGAAACTCAAGAAAGCCTTAAAATAATTTTATTAGAGATATGAGATATCAGAATGTGTATTTTTCTTACAGTAAACATACCGATAATGACTGAAATTCTTCAAAACTAGTTGCGACAGTTTCCCACTGACATGTTACAACTGGTTCTGCTGAACGACCCTTCCCCTTTGGCTTGAGTTTAACTTCAATTTTCTGAGTCTCCCTATATAGCCGATGTCCAATAATGGCATCTCCATCATACCTTAATGTAAAAAGTAGATGGTATTAGGATAACTCATTGACAGAACAGAAGCCAAGTTAATCATTATTCTACTCTTTTCAGTGCTATCAAGATATCAAAAGTCCAAGCAACCTACAAAGAGCCAAATATATTACCAGTATGACATTCCATGTGAATCTCCACCCATACGCAATTTGCTGAAAGCAGAACGTGGGGTGCTATGTTTTAAAGAATCGTCAATATACTTCCAAACATCATCTTGCTGTACTAAATAAAAAGTAAACACATGAGAATATTCATAAATTCCTAGCTTTAGAAAATGTGCTAAAGCTTTGGCAAAAGGAAAGCCCGTGTTTTCAAAATATACTGGTAATTACTTGTGAGAAATGTTATATCACAAACTTTTTATTAGTTGTCCTTAGGTGTTGAAGAAAATGGCAATGGTTGAAGAAAGTTGACCTTAAAGAAATTAACCATAAAAATTCCAGTGTTAGTTAGCAAGCACAACTCAAGCATAAAAATAGAAGGGTATTAATTGAGTACTACATGCTCAAAAATTATCTTCGATAGGCAATATAAGTTGCTAATATATAAAATAGACTGATGGAAATTCACCCAGTTAAAGACAATCAAAAAAGACTGACAGACAGACGGAATTTAGCAAGCATTTCAGAGAATAAAAGATTTTAAAATCTCCAAACTAAGAACATTGAACTATTGTTCAAATATTCTTGCTATTTTAGAATATAATATGAAAGAATAAATCAGGGGCATGAATAACACACACTAGAAACAGATTCCTCAGTTGCCAATTATTGTTACCCTGTATCATAATCTCTTAAATGAGAATAGTTATATACAAACAGCAGAAGGAAAGTTTCCTCATACATCTAAGCGAATTTCACACAGTGCCTTCAAAATCAATAGTCGGGTGCCAGGATCCAGCTGTTTGTATGCATCAATCTCCTCCCTGAATTAAAAAGATATATGTTGGTTTTGTATACCTTATAGAAACCTTTATGAACAATATATTCCAAGTGTAAATTTGCCTACCCGTGGCATGCAACAAGTGGTACTTCACCTTTCGCAACCTGCATATTTGTCAAGTACAATTAGATCTCTGTCTATTTTCCTCACCGCTTATATAAGTTAGTTTTAGAACTAGGAAGAAAAAAGACAATTGTGATAAAAGCATAAAGTTTTGTAACTTGAGAATACCCATGGCCACCAAACAACAAGTTTCTTGCATAGTGCTGTTATCCATGTGTCATTTCCTAATGCAGTCCTGCTGACAGGTGGTATACCCTGTAAAAAATTTAAAAAGTTATTAATAATTACATATTTCAAAGCATGTCTGAAAATGAAACATTAACTATATATAGTTACACAAATATACGGAACAAAAAAAAATCTTTCTGGGGGATTTAGGTCCCACTGTAGTATTTTTTGTTGACTGTGAAAAAAATTAAAATATTAAAGATTTTAGAATCTCGAATGCTGTTATTAACATGCATCCATCTGGTTGTATATGCAAATAGTTTTATATATGTGGCTCACCTAGGCAACAATTATTAAACCAAAAATCTATATAATAAATATTTACATTCTTATTTAATGATTCATAAAGTCAAAGATGGATGCATAACTCTGATGGCAATTAAAGATTAATAGCCACTTCTCTGATGAAGGTCGGCTACTACTGTACAGTATAACTATATCTGCAGATCTTGATTTGGATGAGATTTAATCATAGGCAAGCTAAAGCCCTGTATGTGTCATGCATTGATTATATGTGACCTTAACTTTGACTATCCAGCTGTGTTGACCACTTTCTACTTTGGTAAATTTATCCCTTGGACTGCTGATGAGATTTAATCATAGGCAAGCTAAAGCCCTGTATGTGTCATGCATTGATTTTATGTGACCTTAACTTTGACTATCCAGCTGTGTTGACCACTTTCTACTTTGGTAAATTTATCCCTTGGACTGCTGTCTTTGGTGGTAGTGAGTCATGACCATTTCAAGGAAAAGTTTGGCTATAGTTAACTTCTCTCTCCTTTGCACTAAACCAAGGTGGACTCTATTCTAGTTTCTAAAATCAAATTTTTGGTTTTAGCTTTTAATTTGGTTTATCAAAAAGTCGTGGTAGAAGTTTGTTGAACAGATTTTCAAAGACAATTTCCATAATAAATTTTGGGTTTTTTTTAAACTATGTTTTATCTACAAGTAGTTTTTGTAAACATCTTTTTAATTCCAAGTTTGTAAGATTCAATGTTCGCTTTTTTGATGGCACGGCAAGTTTTAACAGTTTTTAAGATCCCTCCATGCTCTGCCTTTCCCTCCTTTCTTGTGAGGATACTTGAAACTCTTATAGATATACAAATGATACAGATTGTTTCAATACTTCTGTTGATGCTTCTAATCTTATTGTCACATCTCGTGTTCTTGCGTAAACTTACTTGAGAAGTAAAATGAACTGGTTGTGAATGTTGGATGAACATCTTATGAATATAGACAAATTGTTTTAAATTAGATGTTATTTTAAATGCTTGAATTTGAAATTGAAATTGAAATTGAATTTGCAATTGAAATGGAAATAGTTATCATGATGTGATTATGAGTTTAATTTCTCATATATGTTTTTTTATGGACTAACCTACTGATGTGTGACTGAGTGCAACTGAATACAGGAATATGAGTGGGTAATTGTTGAAGGCGAGAACATGGTTGAGGTAGGGGTATCCTAGCCGCTTGATAGATGAATGGTAAGATGGAATCTCAAGGCATTCACACACGCATGTAGTAGCATTCATAATTACATTGAGTATGTTATGATTTCATTATGATATCCTGGTTACATCGCTGTTTTTGTGTTCTCTAAATATGTCATTGTATGTTATGACCTAATTGATGGCTATGTTACAAATATTATGTTAGCAAAATAGACTAAATTGGTGATGTAAAAATATGTCTTAGAGTATGTTGTTTTCGAAAACTAATGATTGATTTGAAGAATAAAAGATTTTATTTTTTATATAAATTGCACGATTTATACATTATTATTAATATATATAAATAAATGAATATATAAATTTTTGTTAATAAATGTATAAATAGTTTTTAAAGTTAATTGCATGATAAATAAAACTAATTTAAGTTGTTATTAATATAGATATAGTTGTAAATTAAATTGCATAAATTATATATATATATATATATATATATATATATATAATATGATGATATAATATTATTATTAATATATATAAATAAATAAGTGTACAAAAAGCTTATTAATAAAATCTATAAATAGCTTGTTTTAAAATATAAATAGTTTAAATAAATTGTATGATTATTAAATTGCTAAAGAAAACAAAAACTAAAAATATAAATAATAAATAAAAGAATATAAAATCAAATAAAGCAAGTTTTAAAATTTTTAATTAGGAGGTAAAGTTTCAATTCTAAAAATAGAAAATAAAAAATGAAACTAAAATAAGATAAGTTTCACTAAATCAAATAAAAATAAGTCTACATGAATTATTACTAAAGAAAAAAAAAATTAAGGATAGAAAAAGCATGCCTTCGAATCCAAAACTAAATAAAGAACTATAGTTAAACTTGGGCATGCAAAATAAAAGAGAAAGAATAAAAGAATACAATAAAATTAAAAACAAGGACTTTTAAAATAAAAAGTATGCACCAATTCTAAAATTAAAAATAAATGCAACTAAAGTAAAAAGATTGCATGGAGGAAATATGGAGCGCAAAAATAAGGAGGTGGAATCTTTTTTTAAGCATGGCTTTATAAGATAAATAGGTGAAAGAAACATGAGAAGGGGGTGCAATTGAAAGCTGGAAAAAGAAAAAGAAAATCATTATTATCTTTGACATTGACAGCAGCAACAGTTGGAAGAAAAATCAAGCTTTAGAAAGACACAGCTGCTGGAAGGTAATTGCTGATAAGGGATTTGAACTTCAACCAGAATAAGTTTTGGAGAAGTTTGGCTCAATTTTTTAGTGCAAAGTTCGGGTATTCATCTCAAAAACTAGTCTGTAAATTAACTTCTATTTTGTAATCTAAAATAATAAGAATAAATCAGTATTGCCTACTTGCCTGAGACCCAGCAAATTTAGTTAGTACCTATTTAAAGTTTTAGATTTACTTTCAGTTTATGATGTATAGATTAAAGCAGTGGCTGAAAAGATATACATTAGTTTGCATTTTGAAAAAGATTAAGGTAGCAGCTGTAACTAGGTACTGAATTCACCCCTTTTAAAAAGAAATATATATATATATATTATAGATCTGCTGTAGCTTTTGTGAATAGCTTGATGTAGCAGTAGTAAGAGATATTTGCCTTCGTTCAACTCCTTAATAAAAACACTTAGACTTACTTTCTTTTTTTTTTTGCTAGAATCCTACAAGCTCTACCACTCTTGCTTAAAGTTGAATTGCTGTTTACAACCCTGTTTTATATCAGGCCTGTGTATAGTCTCAGTTAGGTGGTTGTTTCTTTGCCAAATTTTAGATCAAGACTAAAATAAATCAAGAATATCCATAAATAGAAACTCCATGCAATCTGAGAACATTAGTTTTGTTCCTTATTCTCTGCAAGAATGAAATCCGAGAGTGCTGGAAGGTGTTTGTATTTATGAAAAAGAATTTACAGTAAAATTGTAATATATCTTCTGTTTTGTTATATTCTGAATTTTTGATAGCAATCAGATTGAGTTTTTCATTAATTAACGCATACAATGGAAATAGTTTCACATTTTCAACTATATTTAGAAATGCATGATAAAATGGTTGCGTGTAAGAATGGATTGCATATCAATGATTACTTTACTAATTAGGCATGAAAAGATAAAACAATGAAAAATATACAATTGAACATTTGTCTGAAAGAAAAAGGAAATACTTAGTGTTGGGTTTACCTTCCAGGATAGGGTGCCGAATTTGGTTAATAGACAAGGTCGATCCTCTTTTCAGGATCTACTTGATACTTTTAGTGCTTTGGCCAAAGCCATGTGTTCATTGAAATAGATGAAATTTACCTAGCAAAATTATTATATTTCTTTGCCATATCCTGTTTGTGGGACATTGCATGTTCATGTTAGAAACGCATGTATATACATCAAGCTTGCACCGGGATTCCCTCCTGCTTTTTATTTCCAGGTTGCTAGGTACTCTGTGCAGGGTCGGAAATGTAAGTTTCGTGGTTGGGCGAAAAAGCGCCTGAACCATGTTCTCGTCTCTTGGCGTGCAGATGACTGTGAGGGTCGATGGCGATCGGAGGCTGTATTGTATATTCCTCACATTATTCTTATACGATAGATTGTATTTGTGCTTCCAGATTGTATATTTATTTGATTTCATGGCATGAGAGTCAGAGTTGTATTTTTGAATATCAGTTATTATGTGCATTTACCTGGATTATGCACTAAATACATGAGGTTGTGTTATGTAATTTATTAACTTAATGATGTTGTATCATTTTTATTCCATACTTATGAGATATTGAGTTGTTGATCATTTTTGTGAGATTAATTGGGTCACGATCCTTTAGACTTATGAATAGGCATAGCATGAAGACTGACTGGATCAAAAGGCAGTGTGATTTAGCTGAACCCATAATGTTTAGCTAAAACTTAAGATACAACTCCACATTCACTACTTACTCAGCAAAAAATTATTAAATGCCAAGTTGCCAACTCAAACTACCTAATATATACTACTTATAAAATTTCATAAATAGCTTTGTTTTCTGGTGAGCACTGCCTGGGAGATTGTTATTTAGTAACTGTTCTGAATGAACTCCTTTGCCAAAACATCAGAGCTGATGACATATATGAATCCAATTTCTTGACACTTATAGTTTAGGATTTCTAAAATATTAGTCAGCGGCCAATTTGTGGACATTAAGTACTAGTAAATAATGCAGATAAACAACTGACTCTTACAGAAAGCCTTAAACCTATTGATATATATAAATTGGATATGCATCATCGCTAAGCTCTTATAATGAATGACAGACCCAGCCATCATTGGTTTAACTAAAAATCTAAACCAAACAAAATGGCCACCTGTAGAAAACTTCATTCAATAACTTGTTCAATGTCCATTTGAAACTAAGAAAAATAAATTCCAATTATTCTAGTGGTGCAGAGAGTCATATGCCGTAGCACAATCAGCCACTTCAAAAGAGTAGTATTACTATGGCAATCCAGCATGGGATAAATGTTACAGACTGCAAGTCAACTTGCCATTTCCGAATTTTTGCTGAGACATTGCTTCATCAAGTAATATACAACTTCAATTTTGAAAACAAATAAATATTTTCATTATCTTTATTAAAGAAAAGGCATAACACTATGATCTGCATGATGATTTTTATCTTCACAATTCACTTGAACCCTTCAAGTTTTACCGGATTTTCCACCATTGAAAGTTTAGCAAGTCTGTCGTGGCACTGCCTATTACAGTATAATTTAACTTTTTATTATTGACAAATGCCTTCAAATTGCCCTTGAAAACCAAAATCATAACTTGCTACTCTGCAGGATGTTTTATCACGCAATTGACTCAAATCCTGCAAGTTTTATCAGGCTTTCTGGACTTTTATCATTTTTTTCTGTAGCAGCACCTCATCTAGTCTAACATATTGATATTTTTTCTTTAAAACAAAAAAATATTGTATTTACGCTTTAAAATGCAATGCAGCATGCCAACCTATATGATTTTATTTTTTTTCCAAAATGTACAAGATGTCGAAAACTTCCGTAAATTTTGCTATGGTATTGCATAGTACAGTGTAATTAAACTTGAATTTGAGATAAAAGCTTCAGAAAGAACATTTGCGTTACCCTTAAAAGGGCAGCATAAATTGCTAATCCACAGGATACTGTTTCACTATCCATTTAAGCACTTTATTGAACTTTCTGGACGTTAAATTTTCTATACACTTTGCTGTGGCATTGCCTTCCACTGTGTAATTACTCATGATTTTTTTGAAGATTTATATTTGCTCTTAAAAAACAAAGCAATAGCATAAACATCTAATCTAGGTAAATTCATTTTGGCACTGAAAAATATACTGCGTTTGGTGCCAATCCCTCCGAAGAGTAATTTGATTTTTATTCTAAAACATTTATATTTCTACATTTACTCACAAACTGTTTATCTTCACAATCAATCCTTCAAACGCTACGTAGCAAATAGATGCCAAAAAGAATTCATTTATACACTTAACAAATTCAAATACAGCACAACGAACCTTCAGCAAACGTATATGCAGCTGACTCAGTATATTATTCGGAGTAATAAGCGCAGTCTCAAGCTCCTCGGCTGAAAATTCCAAAGTTATATTCAACACTGGCCGAAAAACCTGCAGGCAACTCATCCTCCATTATAAACCACCTAAAATACTCAAAACATAAACTAATAACCCGCTAAAGAAATTTTCCATCTTATTAAAAAAACTAAATATTCATCTTATTAAAAACCTACATGCAAAAAATTTAACACGGCGGCCAACTCCCACATGCTGCGTAGGCGCCATCGCTCCTTCTGCGAATCGGGCGGTGTAGAACTCAAAACAACAATATCATGCGTCTCCTTTTCAGAAATCTGCGCTGAATCCTCTGTCTTTGCAGAGCTTCGCACAGACTTGCCTAAAATTCCATTTTTTTCTGAATCCTCAGTCTTTGCAGAGTTTTGCACGGATTTAGCTAAAATATCATTTTTTCGCGGCCTAGCTCTACCTTTCAATATTTCTACATCCTCCATGAAATCCTTCAGCGTTGTATTTTCCTCTTTTTGAGGCCTTGCTCTGTCTCCTTTCAGATCGTCGTCCTCTGCTTGTTTTTCCTTTTCTGGAAGCTTTCTCGGCCTTCCCCGGCCCCTTGCTGACATCTTAGGAGCTCTAAAAAAAATTAAAACCCTAAAATATCTGGCAGGGCAAGGAAGAAAAAAACTCAAATCTTCTCACAAAGTTAACAGCTTCTTCTGCCACGGATTCAACTGACATAAATGTTTACGAGATTTATGAAATTTTACTGTGGAATTCTTTGATCCTAAAAAGCTCAAATTGTCGGCCAAATTTAGCAGCTCCTTAAAATAAATGCTCACGATAACTATTAAAAATTTAACTTTCTTCTAAAAACCCGATCTAAATTACTAAGGGTTTGTGCAGTATTTAGGGTTCGCAATTGAAAATCTTCAGATCTTTGCACCAGAGAACTTTCCTTTCCCTCTGCAATAGTATTGAAAAGACCCCGCGGGAACAATGTTTCTAACCGTGGTTAAGGAGCCTAACCCTGGGTATCTATTTTTCTGTCTGCTGCCGCGAATCCTTCGCCTTCGGTGCTCGAAAACTTTGTTTGGCGCGTCACTTGACGTAAGTTTAATTATGGTAATGTAAATCGAGGAAGAGGAAATTTCACGGACATCTAGATTAAGGAATGGGTGGCCACCCACGTGGAATGCATACCACACGTGGCGTGTTTGGAGTAGTACGTTTAAACTTTCTTGTATAAGCTCACATGGGTTCTAGCCTTTTCACCAGATTACATATTACAATCACAATTAGGAAGTAACATGGGCCACCTCTTGCAATGATTTGATTTTATAATTATTATTTAATATTTTTTAAAGTACAATATTTAATTTTATATATATAAATATTATAATTAAGAAGTAAGATAGGTCTCAATGATTTTTATTTTATAATTATTATTTAATATTTTATGATACATATTCATTTTTTATGAAATGGATTTATATTTTTTAAATAAATGTAAAAAATCTAAAATTATTTATTTAAAAATTTAAATGGAATCATGTTTAAAAATATTGATTGGATAGAGTTTAAAATTTAAGTGTATTAGGAAAAAATTGGTATGAATATAATAAATACTTTTAAAAAATATAGTTATGAAATGTATAGCTGATAACAAAATCGTTATTAAAAAATTATGCAATTAAAGTTATAACGTATAAGAGTTCTCATCATCTAAGTTATATATAGTTATGAAATTTATGACTGACAACAAAATCATAATGTTATTAAAAAACTATGCACATAAAGTTATAACCTCTGAGAGTTCTCGGCATCGAAGTTGGTTACGTAATCTATGATATTAAATTTATTAAAAAACTATGCATGTAAAGTTATAATCTCTAGAGTTCTGGTCAACTAAGTTGATTGCTTAATCTATGATATTAAA
>VDFB02175163.1:0-17388 GCA_007258455.2 Sequoia sempervirens | reverse complement strand
AGTGCCAAATAATGTAGCTTGAATTTGAATTGACAACCCAACTGTTACATAGATTGTGTGTCTTCTATCAATATGTTTCATGATATAGAGAAATTGTAAAAGAACTATTAGGAAAACACTTTATGAATTAAAGATAAATGATAGATGATCAAAACCCGCATGAAACATATCGATACAAGACAAGCAATCTATGTAAGAGTTGGCTTGTGTAATCAAAATTGCTCACACAGGCAAACACTTTCCTTCTTCTTCTGTCTATTGATGCAACCAACTACATCACCACTAGTGTATGTAGGTAGGAAGCTTTGCAACTATCATAAGCAGGCCTCAACAGTTTTATCTAGGAAGCTTGAAGAAGATGAGAGAAGTTTAGACATACATGTGTAAATATAGATTATTGTTGCATTGGGAAATGAACCACAATGGTCTTGGTCTATATATATGGATATATATTTCTACCTATATCTATATTTTTAAACATGAAAGGGAGATTTGAATACATACATATATATATATATATATATGCGTATACATAACTCTCTATGTTTTAGGAAATTCAATACCATTTCCCTATTTGTGAATAATATTTAGAATAAGTATGTCTTTCTTGCTCAGGGGTTTGGCTAGAGCCCACGAGGCTTCATGATGTGGATATAGTTGGGAGGAGACCACCTATGCATTTAGAGCTTTTGCTTTCCAACAACAAATATTTCTTGTTGGTTATATACATGGAAAAATAAATTCTTTGATGTGCTAGCGTATGAAAACCATACTCTACTCTATCTATTGCATTTCATATTCTTCCCACAACTCTCTTTTCAACTTCCTAAATAGATCCATTGTTGACAATTCTTTACCAACATGGCATGTACTCAAAATATTCCATTTTATCTCTTCCTATTTAGAATAGATAGTGCTAACCTATTTTATTGTATATCTATATTGTTTCATTTATAGTACTACACAAATACAATGGACATTCAACAAAATTAATCTATTGTAAATGTTATAGACAAAAAATGAAATTTGAAAGATGGGTTCACTGTGCTTGAGTTGGTTCCCTCTGTGTGCGAAAAGAGCATGCTAAGTGTTTGCTCACATTAGGGTTAATGCATTCTATCATTTTTGTACAATGGAACAAATTATTACAAGGAAATTAGCCTTAGTAATAGTTGTAAGATGTATTGGAATAACATTTAACAATCACACATAAATTCCAGATGGATGGAAACCTTTTCCCTCCTTTCAATTTCTTTGGTCTGTGTATGTTTTTTGGTGTAGGAGCACGCTATTAGTTTCATCTAAATTTGATCAAAATTTTGATTCATGGATTTTTCTAGGAGTTTAAGGTCATGCAATGGGTCAATAAGGTCTACAAAGACCATTAGAATGAATTTTGAGATCATTTTTTGTAAAGAAATGTTGAAATGTAGTAAATGATGCTCAAAAGACAAAAATATGTAAATAGAGTTTATGAAGGGTTTGGGGAGTCAAGTCATGGAATATCGTAAACAAGGTCATATTTGATCATTAGATAGTGTATTAGGACATTCTAGTGATGTTTAGAAGGTTTAGGGGTTAGAAAGTGCAAAATTGCCAAAATTGATAAATATTGTCAAGTTGTAATTGCAAAAACATGCAAATTCTAGGAACTCAATACTTGTGTGGAATTTGGAGGGAAGTTAGTAAGTTTTGGAAGGATTTTTTGAATAGTAAATGTATAAATAAGCCTCACATGTTTCAAGGAAAGTGAGGAGTTTTATATTATAAAGAAAAACATGAATAAAACTTTGTGTTTTCTTGATTTTAACTAGTATTTTAAAGTTGCAGAGCACTGTACGACCTTGTATAGTCTTATTTTGGAGGGACAGTCATTGGAAATGATTAATCTATGAGTCTTCTACATTTTATTTTAGTTTCATTCAAAACCATGCAAATTTGATCAAGATATGGCTTATTTCTGAAAATGGGAAAAATCCTAATTAGGGTAAACAACATGTAATTTCTATGTTTCTCCTTATTTATCCATTGAAATATGCTTACCTATGGTGGAAATAAACTTGGTAGCAATTTTTTACATATTCTTGAAGTTTTATACCTATTGAATTAACATTGATGTAAGGAAATTGAAAGTTTAAGTCTGCAAATCTGTGTCTTAGTCTAGAAACAGAACAGTCAAGGAAGTGACGCCTTAGGGTTTGTATAAATATCCTTTTAAATGGACTTTTGGAATTTCTAAAAGCATGTGTATGTCTAAGATAACATGTCCCAAGTGTTGGATAGGAAATATTGATTGTCGAGTTATTATATTCAATAAACCCCATTTGGTGTGTAGGCCTAATTAGACCTAACACAGACTAAGAAAATCATTTTTGAATCAAGTGATCCAAAGGACCTAATTTCCATTTTGTAATATGTTTTTAACAAGTATAAGGGGTGTCTAATTATGTGATTTTTCTTAGGTTCTTAGGGCATGTGGATCATCATGGAAAAATAGCCCTATGGCTTAATTTTAGAAAAATCAGAGTTAGGCAACTTGACTTAAAAATTTGAATAAGTTATCTATATTATTTAAAAAATATGTAAGCATAGAATCTGTAGAAAATTGAATGTAGTTTCTAAACTACTAGGTTTGTTTTAAAAAAAGAAATCTATTTGGTGAAAATTTGAAATTTCAATGCAGTAGTACTTAAATTTCAGGGAAAAAATAAGAAGTAGGTGTCTATCGAACCACCCTAAACACAAGAAAATGATAACATTTTTTATAAGAATTTAGATATAAGTAGAGGAATCCATGTCCCAATGTGATGGTTATTTTTTGAATTTTTTCAAGGAATAATTAATTATGAATTTTTATTACAACTTTTATAAAATATAAAAACTATAAAAACTCATATGTCTAACCAACTTAACTTGGTAAAACTTTAATGAAATTCATTTTTTTTTTTTTAATCCTATAGTATGTGAAGCATAGAATGTGAAAAATGTAAATCAAATTCAAAAAATATGATACTGCTTGAAAGCTATATATGTTTTTCTAATCATCCTATCAATAGGACTTTAGTCATAATTTAAATAGAAAATGAATAATACCTATTTATTAAATTCAAAGTAAAGTATAATTTACAGGAAACAGAATCTCCTTTAAAACCCTTTTTGTTTCCACTGCTTTTATAAAAAGTCATTAGCCACATACCCCACACATACCCATCATATTTACCTACTTTTGCCCATCACAGATCTTGCACATAACCTTTAGTGAATAGTTTTGTGAAAAAAACTTTTGATGGTCATATTGTAGACCTACTAGTATATAGATTAGATTATGAAGGAATGACAAATAGTTGAGGTAACAGACCCTAATGGGTGTTTGAATTGGTTAAGTTAATGTCCTTAAGTGGTGAAAAAGATAGTTTTGGATTTTTCTTAGTCTGAGAAGGTGGAAAACTCATTTTATGCTATGTTGAGATCGCAAGCACGGTGAAACCCTATGTGAACTTGAAGATTTGAGATTACATGAATGGGAAGACCTTTTAATTGTTTGTTTTTAGTTAATTTGATATTACTAAAGTGTTTTGAAGGTCATTGAAGGAGTTTGGAACTTTGAATGAAAATTTGAGTGTTTTTGAGAAGGAAAAGTGAAGTAGTGATGAGTAATCAAACAAGGATGTTTTGAGTTTTGTCTAATGAGACTAAGTTTGTGTTTTTATTCCTCTAGCACTTCATCATTTTTGTATCATCTATCATTTACTTATGACTGTTGTCTATTTTCTTGATTGATATAAGACAAACACTCTATCTGAGAGTTGGCTTGTCAATTCTAAATTCAAGCTACATTATTTGGTAGTACACACTATAGAAAAATAGGTAAATTCTAAAAGAACTATTAGGAAAATACTTAGGAACCAACCACAACAACATAACAGATGATGAATCGATTTTGCTTCTGGTTTTGATTGTGTTTGAATTTTTGTCATCAAAACCAGAAGCAAAATTGATTCATAATTATGGATTGTGGAAACTTGATATCTATAAC
The DNA here is from genome assembly GCA_007258455.2 of Sequoia sempervirens. NCBI lineage: Eukaryota > Viridiplantae > Streptophyta > Pinopsida > Cupressales > Cupressaceae > Sequoia > Sequoia sempervirens. The sequence goes on along the minus strand of VDFB02175163.1, from coordinate 13,352 downwards.
AGATGATCATAAATCAACTTTAAAATATGGAGCATGGAAGAGACAAACTACAATAGTGAACAGTTTGTTATGGGCAACTGAAAAAAACAATATCATGAAGAATAGTTTGTTATTGTGAACTTGAAACAGATGAGAAAAAAAGAGTATGATGAAACATATTGATGCAAGGCATATCACATGTTCCTGTAGACACGTGAAATTAGCATCGTGCACTTAACTGATTCATATTCATTCAATCATCAAATGAATCAAATTTACATTCATCCATTCATCAGGTAAATCAAATTCATTAAATTCAATCTCCTAAGGTTATCCATTTAAATTAAATAAATCAACTTTGTTTAATTTAAGTCTCACATCCCCCTTTTAATTAAATAAACCAAACTTTATTTAATTAAATCGCAAATTTATATTCCATCCCTTTTGATTTAAATAAATCAAAGTATTTAAGTCAAATGGGTCAAAAACATCTAACATCATCTTAACTAATCTAATCTTGATTAATCTAATCCGATCACCCATCACATCCTCTAGCTTTTCCCACTTGCACCAATAAAACATTTTAATTCATTTATTAAAATCATCATTTTCCCTCAACAAGGCATCTTTGGAAGAATATTCCTCAAGTTTGAATTTGAAAACAAGTTGACTTGTCCCTTCCAACATGGCAATAACTTCCCTCTTACATGTCCCCCACTTGGCATTAAAGTCACTTTTTGTCCCTCCAACAAGCCAAATTTGAATTTGAAAAGGCCAACCAATCCCATTTATTGGCACATTGACCAAAACCTTCACTTATTCCTCAACCACACCTCACAAGGTGAAAAGTGCCTCTATCTCATTGGCTAAAACATTATCCCACATTGCTCTTTTGTTACCCTTTCAACTTGAAAGTCTATAAGTAGAAGGATTTTTCTTCAACAAAATCATTTTACAATCTCATGCAAAGCTCTACTATCCTCACATTGAGAGCTGATTTTGTCCACTCCATCTCCAAGGCATTTTATCATAAAGCTTAGCAAGGATTGGGAAAGGGCTTCTTTCCACAAAAGCACCAATCCACTATAAGAGAAAGTTTTAATCATGTTTTTATATGCTTGAAATTAGCTATTTTTGTTCTATTTAGTTTTGCATATTTCAGCATTGTTAAGTATTTCATAAGGATGTTTAATCTAATGTGTTTCAAATGACTAGCATGATGATATTATGTTAAGGTTTAAGCGATATACGATTTTGCATCTACGCCTCCATCCAAAAAAAATAACCATGGCAAAAAAATTAGAATTTTTTAAATTGATAACATTCATTCTTACAAGAAGAATAGAATAATTTTTTGCACGACCCTTCTAATATATGAGGCAAAAAGAATATCAAGAAACATATTGATACAAAATAACCAATCTATGTAATAGTTCAATTGTCAATTATAAATTCATTTTTTTTTTCAAATTGTTATCAACCAATGAGGAACATTTAACATCATAATGTGTTCAAGAGGAAAGCTCCACATCTTCATAAAAAAATCAGGCAAGTCTCCTCTATTTGTCTATAATATTTATTACCAAGTGATGTAGCTCAAATTCTGAATTAACTCTATGGCATTATACCCATTTTGCATAGATTATTGCCACCCATACCCTTCACAAGTTTTGTTTAGTGTGGGTTTACTTTTAAGGAATGTAGTTCAAATTTTGAATTGACAGCTCAACTCTTACATACATTACTTCTCTTGTATGAATATGTTTATTATGGGTTTTTGATCATCTATCATTTACCTATGATTCTTAAGTAACCTAGAATAATGAAGACTCTTCTATGGGGAACTGGGGAAAAGAGTATCATGAAGAACATTTTTTTATGGAAAACTTGAAATAGAGATTGAGGCACAATTTTTACAATACTCTGGTATCTAACCAACACCACAATGGCTCTTTTCACAATGAAACCTAATGAATATATTTTCTACCACATTTCGTAGTACACTTTCCCTTAATAACCCTAACCATATTTTTTTGACGAAAGAAAGAAGATTTAACTATTATTTCTCTTTCCATACAAAACCATAATGCCAAATACCCATGAAAATGACTTACAGATTCTAGACAACAAATTTTTTAACATAAACAATAAATAAATCATTTATGTAAAACACCCATGTAAAATGACTTACAGATTGTAGAGAACAATAGTTTTCAAACCCTTCAATCTGCTATAGAACGGAGCTGAAGCTATCAATTTTTAGAATGTCGGGCCCTATCAAATGAACCATGGACCTAAACCTGATGATTTTTAGAATAGTTTCTTATCAAACCAACACCACTATATATAAGTATATATATGTATGTATATAACTATACAACTCATAGATTCCAAACCCACCAAACTATTTTTCCCTCCACACTTATGCACATATCTTTTCAGCTTGGAAAAATAATTATTTAAACCTAGTTCTTTATCATGATACCTATTTTCTTTAGGCTATGACAACAATTACAAGGATGTGCAAACAATCTCGGAAATGTATAGTGCCACAAGATTTATTGTAAATTCAAACTACATTGCTTGACATTAAATACTGTAAAAAAATAATTTATGCAAAATACCCATGTAAAACGACTTGTAGGAAGTAATTGTTATTCTAACACCTCTTATAAAATTTATCTGTTTGTATTCAATATTTATTAACAAAGAACATAGCTCGAATCTTGTATCAATATGTTTCATGATATTCTTTTTTTCTTGATATGCTTGAAGGTCCCTCGAACAAACTACTCGGGTCTATTTATGTAAGGGATCAAGCTTGCTAATTATGTGGGATGGCAGTGCATTATATCAATATGTTTCATTATATTCTTTCTTCTGAGCATCTTTTTCAACTTCCCCACAACAAACTGTTCTTCATGATATTCTTTTTTCCAGTTCCCCATAATTGTTTTACAATTTCCTTATTTTTTTAATAATATTTAGTGGGGAATAATGCGGCTCAAATTTTGAATTGACAAGATAACTGTGATTCTTAAGTGTTCGCCTAATAGCTCTTTTCCAATTTCACTTTTTCTCTTGTACCAATATGTTTTATGATATTCTTTTTTTCTCATTTGTTTAAGCTTCCCCATAACAAACTCTTCTTCATGATATTCTTCTTTCCACTTCCCCATACCAAATTGTTCATTATCATAGTTTTCCTATTCTATTCTCTATATTATAAAGTTCTATTTGATGTGGGTATGTTCCATTTTATCTCTATCTATTTATAACAAACAGTGGTAAGCTCTTTTACTCTATATCTATATTATTTACTTTATAATGCTGCATAGATACAATAGACATTTAAGAAAATAAGTGTGTTGTAAACTATGTATTTCAAATTCTTTAATGCTCCTACAACTTGATCCAATGTTTCTCACCCTTGTTCGACACCATCAACAATACATGTAAGTACAAAACTTCCCCATTTTCAATAAATAGATCTGGTCAATGAATTGTAAATATTATTAATTATTTTTAAATTCAGATTGTATATATTGATTTCTTAATTGTTTTCCTAATAGATCTTTTATAATTCTACTTTTTTCCTATAGTATTCACTATTGAATAATGTAGCTTGAATCTTCAATTGTCAACCTAACTGTTACATAGGTTTCTTGTTTCAATATGTATCACACTGCTCATTTCTCCTAGTTTTCCATTACAATTTGCTAACATTGTTTTTCTTGTATCAATTTGTTTAATGTGGGTTTCCAACCATCTCTTGTGATTCTTAAGTTTTTTCCCAATGGTTGTTTTAAAATTTCTCTATTTTTGCTATTGTGTGATATATGATAAGAGTCTTTGAGATTTTCCATGGACCTTACCTACTTTTCCTGCTCGGGGGTTTGGCTAGAGCCCACGAGGCTTCATGATGCCAATATGGTAGGGAGGAAAATGGGCGTGGGTTTAGTTCTTTTGGATTCTATCGTGATATATTTGTTGCTGCTTATATACATGGACACACAAAATCTCGCATCCACTTGTCCACCAAAAACATACTCTATTATATCCATTGTATTTGTCATTGTTTCAACAACTCTCTTTTTTACTTCCTCAATAGATTACTTATACACAATTGTTTACTATTATCCCATGATTCAAAATCTTCTATTTTATCTTTTTCTATTTACAAAAAATAATGTTAACGTATTTTATTCATTTTCCATATTTTTCCCTTTATAATGTTGCACAAATACAATAGACATTCAAGGAAATTCATGTATTGTAAATTGTCTATTTCAACTTACTTGTGATTCTTAAGTGCTTTTCCAATAGTTGTTTTAGAATTTCTCTATTTTTGTTATTGTCTGATATATGATAAGTGTGCTTGAGATTTTCCATGGACCTTACCTACTTTTTTTGCTCGGGGGTTTGGCTAGAGCCCATGAGGCTTCATGATGCCAATATGGTAGGGAGGACAATGAGCATTATTTTAGTTCTTTTGGATTCTATCATCGTGCATTTTTTGTTGCTTATATACATGGACACAAAAATTCTCACATCCACTTGCCCACCAAAAAACATACTCTATTTTATCCATTGTATTTGTCATTGTTTCTAGATAACTCTCTTTTCAACTTCTTTAGTAAATTTTTAATACACAATTGTTTTCCAGCATCCCATGTATTCGAAATCTTCGATTTTATCTCTTTCTATTTACAAAAAATAATGCTAACCTATTTTATTCTATATCTATATTTTTTCCTTTATAATGTTGCACAAATACAATAGACATACAAGGAAATTAGTGTATTGTAAATTGTCTATTTCAAATTCTTTCCTAGTCCAACAAGATGATCCAATGCTACTTACTCTTGTTGAGCACCACCAACATTATATGTAAGTATAAAACTTTCCAATTATCAATAAATAAATTCGGTGAACCAATTATAAATATTATTAATTATTTCTCTCTTTTTTTGCAATAAAATGTAATTCTACCAAGAATCTAGCTTTCCAGATAGACAACTAACTGTAGTGAATGGGATGCTATGTAATTCATAAACATTAACTATTCTTTGCTCATGAGCATGTTGCTTTTGTAGGTAGAAATCTACATAATTGTACTCATCATATATGTTGTTCATCGGATACATATTTGCATAGCTCATATTTCAATTGAAATCGTGGAGATGAAGAAACAAAAGCAACGATTTTGGCCTACAAGGTATGTAGCCAAGTGTTAAAAAATTTGTGGCATTCCTCATGACTTTACAATTCATTGCATTTGCCAAGAAATTATAAGTTATGTTGTTTTCCATGGATTTTATAACACTTGTTGCTGCATACCCTGTAGGCCATGAGTGCTTTGGTGTACATGTGTCATATTTTCCAGATGGTGATTATTTCCATTCCATGCTATGTTTATGTTTAGTTTAGAATGGGTGCTCCAAAAAAAATGTTCACACCTCCCAACTATATAATGCTACCATATCAATAAATAAATTAAGTGAACCCACTATAAATACCATTAATTATTTTTAGTTTCACATTGTATTTAATGCTTTTCCACATATGTACTTAGTTTCTTTTAATTGTTCCTTTTTTATTCCAATGGGTTGAGTAGAATATCTTTTCTAAAGTCTAATAAATCATTGTTTCCCCGCAAAACAAGGCATAAATTTTAATTCAATTATTCTAAAAGTTAAATATATGTGTCGTACCATCGTATTCTTCTTCTCGTGATGATTGTTTATTCATTTTCCATCAAAGATGGTGTAAGTTAGTCTTCAATTGGACTATGCACATGTTTCCTGTCTAAGTGCTATTTCTTTCTATTCTATTTGATCATCCATTTATTAATTTGGTTTAATTAAGTCCTCCTAATTTTGTTCATACACCAATTACAAAACATTTTTTTACTGGAATCAATCATTTGAAATCTAATATTTTTTACTTTCAATTTCCTTATGATGATTGTATAATACTACTACTATCCCATAAACCGCATGGATAATAATGCTTTTATTTACAAAATTATGGACTAGATAATATTTATAAAAAGTATTTATATATTAAATTTCTTTTTTTTTGTTTGAAAAAACCATTAGTCACGACCATCATAACTAATATTCAAATAAGAAATAATGAAAACAAATAACGTGAAAGTAATAAATCATCTAGTACCACACAAGCATTGTAACAAATATGCCATACCTAAATTTATGGAAAAACATTTTTAAAGAATTTTCTTTTATTCAATATTACTAATTAAATTTTTTATTCAATTATAGTAATTAAGGGGATCACTAATAAAGTTTTAAAAAATGAGAATTATTTAATGTTCCATGCTTTTTAAAAATATTATTTTATCCACACCTTCAAGTTTACCATGTATTAGTATCCATGATTGATTAATCTAGTGAAAAGAGTCAAATATAGATGTCCATCTAGGCATGGCAACTATTAAACTAAAATATTGTAAGAGAGGGGGACCACCACATGCAAGACCCCAGGTCACAGAGGGTCAAGATGTGAGAGGTTTCCTTAACTTACCTCAACTAAGTGTAGTGTTTAGGGTATGTAAGGCAAGGGTAACGAGGACTGTAGGGCCTCTCAGCTATTCAACAAGCTTGAAATTCAAAAGGAGGCTAGGCGAGTTGGTTTCTAGGTTTAACACTTCGTGTCAGAAAGCTCTTTATCCAGGGACAAAAGCACGGACTTTGGATGACAGCGCAGTGCGTTGGCGTCTCAAAAGTGTGCTATCATCTGTATGACCAGGCAACAATAAAAATGAGGTTAAGTCACTAAAAACTAGCTAATGGCCCAACAAGCTAACTAAAGGGCCAAAATGACAAAACTAAGTAAATTATATAATCTATAATATGATAAAGTAAATAAGCAAGAGTGATGAAGATGAGGAGAATCTCACCAATGAACTCATTTTCCAATGGATTCTCCAAGAGCTCGCACACCTACACACAACAAGAGGGGAAAATGTTGGGGGGTTGTATAGGGGCTTACCTTAGTCAAATCCCCATTTAGGTGTTTCCATTGCCACAAGCAGCCAAAAGAAAGAGAGAAAGAAGCAATGTAATGAAAATGCAAACAATACAATGCAGTACTATGCTACTCACCAAATGATAGAGGAGAGGAGAGGGAAGCTTACCACCTCCACCAGAAGCACTCAAGGCTACTTCTAGGAGAAAATGAGAGGAACTCAAGCCTCTGCTATGTATGGCGTGGTCCCAAATGTGCTCTACCAAGTTGATGGAGTGTGATAGTGCTGCAATGGAATGCTTGGAATGCTTGGAATGCTTGGAAGTGAGTGCAAGTGAGCTTGTGAGAGTGCTAGAATGAGGGCCTAATTTGCTGAAGAGTTGGAATGCAAGTTCAAGGAGTGAATATGAAGGAATGAAGATGAAAACGACCATATTCAGGTTGGTCTCTCGAAGGAGGCATTACAACTTCCTTGCCAATGGGAAAAGTAACGCCTCTATTGGCTCAGCCACAGGAATCTACCAGGGATATAAGCACATTGTGTGGACGTCTGTGCACCGTGCAGGCTGTTGGAGCCTAAAATTTCATGCAAATTTTAGGTTCCCATATACAAAAAATTGATTTTAACACTCAGGAGTATAGTTAAAAAATCTGCTCGAATGGCTCACTTTGAAAAATCACAGAACGAATTCAGTACAGTTTCAAATGAAATCACTTTGCAGACATGTTCATCTATCATATGGGAGTATCTTTGTAAGTTTCCAGCTTCATACGATTTGATTTGACAAAATTTCAAAGTGACAAGTTGAAGGGTTTCTGAGAAAATCTGCTGTCGGCACAGTGAAATCTGTTAAAGTGGCCCACTTTGAAGGTAAATATTAAGTAAATGGATAATTATCATGATAAATTTTTGGTGCCTTCAATTCTCTACACCAAAATCTACTTCCATGTCAATTTTCATGGCTTCAAGACATTGTTTGATATTTTTTAAAGATCAAATCCAAATGTATTTTACACATTTTGGGAACTCCATTTCCAGAACAGCTGCAAAATGGTAAACTTTGATGTTTGATATTTCATGAATGAAGATGATTGGTGAAATAATATCTTTCACACATATTCACCATGCCTAAATGAGATAATCTCCAAAGTTATAGCTTCTCAAGATCACATTTGATATTTTTTCAAAAAAGACAAATGGAGGGTTTCAATTGAGCTAGACAGTGGTAATTTTCAAAAAATGCTAAGTAAGCAACTTTGGGAGTTTATAGTTTACAATTCTGACAACTTCATGCCAAATCGTTTAACAAACATACTCTCCTATCACAACTCAACATATATGTTCATTTTCATGGTCATTAGAGGAGTTCAGATATGCTTTTAAATTGTTTTATGACTGCTCCCAGACTAGATTTGGCGCCCTGAAAAAGTTGCAAATTTTGAAATTCTAAGGGTGACCCAGTTGATGTTTTGGCCTCAACTATTTTGAATTTCAATTTCATTCGATGATGAGCTCATTTGGTGCATTAAACTAAAAATTCATTTTTCTCACTACATGCTTTAATAGGGTTACTTTACAAAGGAAGTACTTTGATTTGGCGAGCTGTTCAAAATCCATCAGAAACCCATTTCCAAAATAATTGATCATAGCCCCTTGTAAATTTTTGTGGCTTCAAGATGCTCAGTGTGCCTGCAATTAAATTACGTTGTTTGCCCACCAGTTGAAATTGAAAAAATCTTCTTGCATTCTAAAGTCTAAATGACAAATTTTAAACATTTGAAATGCTTTAAAATAAATTTGGAGATAGAGGTATCATCTTCAGCAGAGCAAAGCCTGATCAGCAAGAGAAGGTTAATTGGGTAAAAAGTTTCAAATCACACCGATCATACAAGTCTTGCCGATGGAGACTTCATCAGTAAGAGATTTAAGATAGGTGGGGAAAAAACAATTCTTCCTGATGCCTTATGTCACTCCAACACATGAATATGGTCACCATGCAGACAACAAAATAAATAAAATTAGACTATGGTGGAAAACAATATTATTTTGAGAAATCTAAGTTTCACATTTTACAGAGGGATTGTATGGTAGTTGACAATTTTACCTATGGGGTAAAAACTTATAAAATGCTTGCACTTACAGACATATCTTGCGAAAAGGGATATAAAATTCAAAGTAGAGGTAAAAACCCTGAATGCCATTGGTGAGATATATCACTATAGGCACAAATTTTCCAAAGTCTCTCTGACTGTATTAGTCAAACCAATGAGAAGTTTTTGGAGAGCATATTTACTTCATCGGCAAGAGATATATTAATATCGATGGAAATAAAATAATTCTCATCTATGCTTTAAGTCTCACCGATAACTCAAACAATGGTTTCTTCATCAATATCAGGAAAGAAAAATTAACTCTTTTCAACAATGCAAGTCACGGCGAAAGTGTGAGGATGGTGAAAAATTAAAATAAATGCAAGCAGCACGTGAACAAAGCAAAAATGGAAATTTATTAAATAACTAAAGCTTAACATTATTTTTAAGGGGAAGTGATAATGTAAAGTGGGGTTGTAAATATTTTTACTCAGAACTATTTTCACCAACCAAGTTAATGGAAGAAAAAATTAAAGAATCAGTAATTGCAATTTCACCCAAGGTGATGTCTTCTGAATTTGGGTGAAATTACATATGGGTAAAAGTGAAGTGAAAATCTTCAGCAAAATAATGGTAATGAATTAAAATTAAAATTTCACTAAGAGACAAATATAGGTGAATAATTATTCTACCCACAAATGCATAAAAGGTAAAGTATTTGCACGAGGAGTTGGAACATTTTCAGCCATAGGATATGTAATTATTTTACCCAAAGGAATGATTTGAATCAGGTGAAATATTTCCATCAAGCAAGATAAAGATGAGATATTTTTTCACTAATGGAGCTAGAGGATTGGGTAATTTCTCATTTTTTTTGTGGAAGTACACAAGATTGTTAGAAAGGATAATTATGTAAATTAATTCTTCACAAAGAAGAAAAATGGAGATTAAAGTTAAAATATTTAATTTTCCAAAAGGACAATTAATTAAATATTTTATTTACCGATGATAACTGAAGAGTTGCACTAGATGGATGTTGTGAAGAGTCACAACCCTAAAGAAACAATGTGCATATGTACAATAAAATCATGTCATTAAAATGAGGAGATTTAGGAGAAATAAGTAGATTAGGTAGTTGGATAGGATGAACTGTTGCTGAAATAAATATCATGTTGTACATTGTAAAATCTCTTCAAATTATATAATGGAGAAGAATACATTTATCTGGTGATCCAATTATGGTGTCAATTGTTTGGCGAAATTATTGAAAACATTATCTAGTTGTCTCCAAGGTTGTCATTTCCTGATTATTTAAATTGAAATATCAAGGATATTCTTCAATTTATCAAAACACACTTGTTGTTCTTGAGTGGTTCAATTAACTGGTTCCTACAAGACAGGATTAAATCCTTTTGATTAATCACAGTACTTTGGAAAAGGACATTTGTATCATTAAGAAGAACTTGATAATTACACTCTTGCACATTTACACAAGCTGTATATAGTCACAAGTGCAAAGCAATTTTCATTATAGCCATTAAGCAAGTCACCCATTATACAAAGCTTGACTCCATTACCCAAACAAAAGTAGGCACTGGTCACACTATTCACATCTTAGAATTTCATAAAACCTTATTAAACCATCCACATTTCAAATTCAATATTAGGAGTAGGAGTAGTCAGCAAGCTTTCATCTATTACACTTTGTACCATTGTAATAGATCCATCAAATAGATCAAGTCATACAACTTTAAGTCTGCTTCATTCATATAGGTACACCTGCCTAGGTCTAGCAGCACCTAAAGAGAAGAAGGTCTAAACCATTTGGCCTTGTCTATTACCTTGAAACGTACCAAGAGATTGGCAACCTCTTGAGGCATTTCGCCTATGTTTTTGAGAGCTAAAAAATTGGCGACTCTACTGGGGATTATTGCAGGATATCCAGTTGAAGATCATCATATAGAGTCATTGAAGAAAGATTCATAATTTGTGAAGTTTTAGAAAAAAGTGATTCCGCTTGGGAAAATAAAAAATAATTTTAAAAGAATCATTTTCCTACTTTTTGAAAAGTATGTGGCAACTCTGGTAAAAAATTCATGAAGAATGGATAGACAATTTTTGTATGGAACAAAAGAATATTTTAGAAGGCAATGGTTGATAAGAGAAATTAAATAATTGAAAAAGCAATGACTGCAATTGGAGAAAGAAACACTACAATTTAACAAAGAAACACTACAATTGAACCAACAAATATTACAACCAAACTAATTCTACAATAAGAATGAATACACAAATGCAGACAGGCATTGGACCCCTCAAGCGCCTCGTAATACAATTGGAAATCTTCACAATGAAAGCAATGCATATCATGCACAGTAGAACATTTATTCACCATAGCCATCAAAGCAAATAAATGCTTATCCAGTCCCTCCTAGACAAAGACTGGTAAGCTATCAAGATTATCAATATAATCAATGTCAAGTGCAACACAATTCCATCCCACTTGGAAATGTCAGTCAAAATCTACAACAAGGTACGTATCGAAACCAACAATATAAAAATGATGAATATTTCAAAAATCTTTTGGATGCCTTTCTTTACATAAGGAGATATAGAGGAGAATCTGGGTGCTCTTTGCTCTACAAAATGTCAGATATTTGTAGGAAAATACCTATTAATTTCCCACGTATTAGGCCTTAGATCATTCAGCAGTTCATGAAAGTGTATGAGCCAAACCAAATTTATTGGCCTGAATCATGGATACCAATTTCTCTTGATCAACTAGATGAATGGACTGATATTGTAGATAGGAAAAAGTATGAAGACAATGGTGACATCATTGATGAAGATGGAGACATTGATCAAACGATGCTTCCAATAGAAGATGAGACATGTGTAAGTCAAAATGATTCATATGATAGCCTGCATGATGAAGACGAAGATACAAAAGGTCTTTCTTGCATAGCAGATTGTGATAGTGCATGTTATGAGGGATCCAATGAATGTTCATATTGTGAAGATGAACCAATGGATTTTGATTTACAACAAGGTGATTCTTGTAGTTTTTGTGATGGTCAAGAAGAAGAAACAATGCAAGAAGCAAGTTCATTTGAGAGTAAACAAATAACACATCCAGTTGCAGTTGAAAGCCATGAAGACAAATTTGATGATGAAGAGGTTTGTACACTTGAAAATAACACATGTTCACTCGACAGTGAACAAATTTCAGATTTATGGGTAGCAGAGTATAAAAAATATACACATCAAGATTCATAAAATTCATCTCCAACATTAATTGATTCAAATATACATGATGATGGTTTTGTGGATTAGAATTTTGTGTCACTGCCAATTAGTGATATGAAGTAAAGAATATTTCAAATCTAGTTGTTTCAAAAAATGTTGATGTGGAAGAATTTTCAAATTTATAAGAATGGCATTCTGATGGTAAATTTTTCATACAACTGGGAGATCATTCAGTAATGCATAATAGTGAGCAGAATAATGAGAAATTTTGCATTAAATATGCATGCAAATTGTATGGTAAAGAAGATAGAAATTCACTTCATAATGATGAAGAATATGACTTGCAGAGTGGTGAAAGGAATTTGGGTCAAGCTGAACACAATGATCTTCTGGAAGTTTTCAATAACAGTGTCAGGGTTGGTTGCATGAATGTCCTTGAGAAGGATTTGATGATAGTATATTAGAGCAAGATGTTTGACAAGGGAAAATAGGGGAAATTATTTTGGTGGTCTTGTGCCATCAACCAGGGTGTGGTTTTTCAAACCCTATTAGTTCATGATAGGAAAGAATTTGAATCTATTGTTCAACAAATAAAACGTTTGGTTTGCTCTCCCAGAGTTTTGAATTCTAGCTATACCCACAAGGGGCATACATCCCCAGATGGAGCCACTATTGGAGCCTAAAATTTCATTCAAATTTTAGGTTTCCATATACAAAAAAATGATTTCAGCACTAAGGAGTATAGTTAAAAAATTTGCTCGAATGGCTCACTTTGAAAAATCACAGAACGAAGTCAATACAGTTTCAAGAAAAATCACTTTTCAGACATGTTCATCTATCATATGGGAGTATCTCTACAAGTTTTCAGCTTCATACGATTTAATTTGACAAAATTTCAAAGTGACAAGTTGAAGGGTTTTTGAGAAAATCTGCTGTCAGCACAGTGAAATCTGTTAAAGTGGCCCACTTTGAAGGTAAATATTAAGAAAATGGATAATTAACATGATAAAATTATTGGTGCATTCAACTCTCTATACCAAAATCCA
>VDFB02175162.1:197569-209415 GCA_007258455.2 Sequoia sempervirens | reverse complement strand
AAACAATCCAAATTGGATTTCATTTGATAGGGCATTTAATGCATTTTCCCGTTTTTGCTCAGGATTACATATTCCAACACGAGAAGCATCTGTAAGAAGAGACTTACCTTCTTTGCAACTTAAGCTTCTAAAATATCTCTTCGATCAAGATCAATAGAGTTTTACAAGTATAGAGGAAGGAACAAACTATTTGAAAGTTTGTCTACAAAAGAGATCCCTCTTATGCTTCTTAATTGTTGTAGATGATATTGATCATGTGCAACAGTTAAATGCTCTACTGGTCATGGATATCTTAAATAAATCTAACAATACTCCAAGGGTCACAAATATCTTAAATAAATCTGGTAATACTCTAGTTATTGTGACAACTCAAGATGTTGGGGTGCTTATATCTACAGGGATTACTATTCATTATAATTTAAAAGGAATGGATAGAAACCACGAGAGGGAACTCTTTTGTCGGCATGCCTTTGGCAAACCCTATCCACGTACTGGGTACAAGGCCTTGGTTGACCAATTCGTAGATGTGTGTGGAGGTTTGCCTCTGTCTCTTAAGGTTTTGGGCCAACACGTTCATGGTAGAGCTCACAGATATTGGAAGTCAGAATTGACTAAAGCTAGAATGATGCTAAAGCAAAAGTTGAGAATAAGCTTTGAGGCATTGGATGATGAACAAAAATAGGTTTTCATGGATATTTCTTGTTTCTTTTTGGGAAAATTTAAGATTATAACCGAAAGAGTATGAGAGGCATCAAGATTGAATGTTGAACATGCACTGGAGACACTCAAAGATAAATGTCTAGTAGAAGAAATCAAAACTTGTAGGGAAATTGTATTGAGAATGCATGACCACCTGCAGGACTTGGGAAGAGAAATGGCACTTGAGCTAATCCCTCCTCATCGCCTGTGGCTATAGATAAGGATAAGATTCTGAATCAAATTCTAGTGAATTGGGAAAACTGGCATTCATCTTCAACTGGTTCTACTATGAGATTGAATATTACAGACCCTTACTATGAGATTGAATATTAAAAACCCTGACTTGATTTGGGAAGTTTTGTGTAACAAATCTAGCCTATATAAGAAGAGTACACAAATCAACCATGAAAATTCCTCTACTTATCAAAACATGAGAAAAAAAATCGTGCAGATATAAAAGTACAACTGAATGTATATGGATTATGATGTAATGTCATGCAATAAGTTGATTTAGCACATAAATTCTGAAAAACTATCAACCATGAAAATTCCTCTACTTATCAAAACATGAAAAAAACAATAGTGCAGATATAAAAGTACAACTAAATGTATATGAAATATGATTTAATGTCATGCAATAAGTTGATAGGTGTTATTTTATTGACAAATTGTAGTGCAAATTTCAAATACACAGATCTTCTATTATGCTTAGTAGCAAGTGTTCAGGGGTTCCTTTTAATTGGGATTATATGTATTTGGTTGATATATAGGGATTATACATGTTTGAGGCTCTCCAACACTTCTTTAAAATAAAGATTACAAACAAGTTTAATTTATCACATGATTGGTGGAAGTAGTTTCTTTGATTTTTACAGATTGAAAATTGAAATATATTTCCAAGAAAAATACTTGGATCAACTGAAAACCTAGAAACTGCCCCAACTTGAAAAAAAAAAAACTGAAAAACCCAAAGCATTAGCCATACCCTTAATCTTTTACCTCTAAAAAATTTAGAAACAAAGAAATACCAAAATAGTACATCACATAAGTATCGCTGCAGGGAATGATAAACAAAAGACGTGAATTAAGCTTGGGCTAGTAGGAGAATAAAAAATTACCCTTTATTTTTCATCTTACTCTTGGTTTACACATGATTATTTATATCTTTTTAAATTTTGTGAATGGTTCAGTAATTCCTTACAGAGACAAATCATTTTGAAGGAGATCAAAGATGAGTGAGTGGATAGCTAAGATTGATCTTTGAACAACTAAAATTTCCAGATCAGGCTTTGTGCTAAGCATATGTAAATTTTCATACATGATCTAGTATGTGAAGTTTAGTACGAAATGGCAAGCCTACAATGGCTACATTTGAAGGCTCAAGGAAATGCAAAAATTCTAAGGTTGTCACAATCACCTATCAAAAAGCAAACATAAGATACATGAGTTTGGGGAAATTAAAAAATAAAGTGATACATGATTTTGGGAAAACCAAAAATAAAAATTTGCTTTAGATAATGATAAAAAAATAATCATTGGTTTTAAAAAAAAATAGAAAGGACCTGTCTTTGTTCAAGCCCATTTGCAGGTATAGACATGAAGATGAAATGGACTTTGCATCAATAGATATTTTCAAGTTTTAAAGTTGTTAAAAGCATCCTTGTTGTGACCTTTTTCACACATCGCCCCATTCAAATGGGGACCCCTAATTTTTGCTCCATTCTGGTCGTTTTGGCTTTGGTTTTTGTGTCTCTCTCTCTCCGTCTATCTCTTTTCTATGGTCCGCTTCCTGGGGACGTTCCCGTCTGCAGGCTTCAACATGAATTTGGCCAAGTCTGAAATTAGGGTTTGAGTATTTCCAGCCAATTTGAAGTCAAATGAGGTGAATAACTTGAAATTTGAGCTTAGCGTTCTTGTTAGTATGCTTCCAGCAGACTCTCAGCAAAATTTCATCAGATTCTGAGGTACTTACTATATTTAGTAAGTGTGAAATTCAGTGTAGTTCGTCAGCATTTTTTGAGATTTCGACAGTCACACAGCATTCAGGGCACATCAGACTACTCGTATGCAAAATTTGAGCGAAAACGGACAACTTACTATTTTTAGCGATCTAGCTTCTGGGGCAAATTTCAAGGTTCAGATGCAGAGTTTTTCTTTGCATGTCTGGATATTCCTTCTGGGTTTTTCGAGACCTTCGTGACGATATAACATGCAAGACGAGGCGACCATTTTCAAAGTTCAGCCTTTCGAGGCTATTTTTAGGGTTTACATGTCAGGGTTTCTTTTGCATGTCGGGTGACTCCTGATGGGTTTTTCGAGAGCTTCGCGATGGTGTGACATGCAAAAGAAGATTCTCACTCAGAAAGGAACTTGCTATTTTTGGCAGGTGTGTCCCGGCAACCTCTTCCCAGTAGTTCAGATTCACGAACTGATCGCAGTGCCGCAGAAATAGAGACAAACAGAGTTCATTTGATACGCATGCAAAGCAAATTAGGGTTTCCAGCTTTGGGGCCTAAAAATAGGTGTAGAAAGTCAAAAAATTTTAAAACCGGTGTAAACCACCGCGATCAGCGTCATTCAAGCTATCTGCTGGTGATATTTCAAGTCGATCGGAGCACTTACTATTTATAGTAAGTCAATTTGGAAACTGGCTAAAAATAGTAAATCAACTGCATGCATCAGCGTTATCCAGCAGGTCACGTGGTGAGGAGCGCCTCATTCCAATTTCAACTCGATCAAAGTAGTGGAGCTATCAGAAACAAGAGGTTGCTAATTTTAGCAAATAACCACCAAAAATGGGCCAAAAATAGCAGGTCAGCTAAAAATGGCAGTGTCGACAGGACCACGAGGTCGTGAGGATGCAGTGTGCAAAGTTTCAAGACATTCCGAGCTTTAGAGACGCAAAATTAAGAAGCTTACTATTTATAGTAAGGCATGAAGAAACCGGCAAAGACGAGAAAAATGTCTAAGTTTGGAGCTTTATCTTCCACCACCTTGAAAATGCGCCCAGCTTGCCTTCAGATGTTTGAAAATTTTCTAAGGCATTAAAAATCTGCCTGCCACCTCCAAATGCGCCCAAGGCACAAGTAGTCAATGAAAGTCAACAAGGTTTATCCTGTTGGCATAGCAAAATGCGCCCAAGGGAACTCAGGAGAAAGTTTTAAAATTTTCTAAGTATAACTCTCATCCTCCACACAAGGCAAAATGCGCCCACTTCAAGAGTTGTTGAAAAAAGTTTCTAAGGCAAACGAATATCCTCCACCATGGCCTAAATGCGCCCAACAAGCAAGAAAGTCAAAGAGGTCAAAGGGTTTTATCCTCCTCCCATGCCAAAATGCGCCCAAGGAAGAGTTGGTGCAAGATATTTGAAATTTTTTCTAAGTATGAGTCTCGTCCTTCACACATGTTGAAATGCGCCCAGCTAAAAGGTGGTCAAAGCAAAGTCAAGCAAAGTTTATCCTCCAGCTAGGCTGAAATGCGCCCAAAGGCTGCCATGTGAGGACAAAAATAAGAAGCTGAAAGGTCATTAGCTGAGGCGTGGTCAAAGTTGTCCTCCTCATCATGCAATATGTGCCCATCTTTAGCTAGTCAACATGGGTCAAAGATGCTTCATCCTCCTCTACATGTAAAATGCGCCCAAATGGGGCCATATGAGGACAAAAACAAGGAAGCTCAAAAGCCACATGCCTAGGCGTTGAAAGTCTCCATTCCTCTTGACATGCTCAAATGCGCCAAGATTGAGGTGTAAAAGGTAAGTAAATGAAGTAAAAGGGTGAGTAAATTCCTCAATGGCGTGGTGAATACAAGGATAAATGATAGGTGTTATCCTCCATCAAGTCCCAAATGCCCCTAAGGTGGTGGGTGTTGAAAAAAATTTCCTAAGGCGTGTGATGTAGTAAGGATGAATATTGGGCATGATTTTTTTTTGAAATTTCTCTCAAGTGTGTGGCGCCAGGGGTGATAAGTGATGAAGTGTTAGAAAATATCCTAAGGCATGAGAAGTGTTGGAAAATTTTCCTAGGCGTTGGGAATTTTAAATAAAATTTCCTTACAAGTGTGGAGTTAAATGCAAATGGTGAGATGAAATATAGGATGATGTGATATGAAATTTTTTTTTTTTAGGCGTTGGAACTTCAAGTATTTTCTAAGTATGAAATAAAATCCAAGGTGGTGAGCGGAGGATAAAATGTGCTAGGCGCCCTCTTGAAAATTTTCTGAGTGAAGTTGGTATTTTTCACAGACCAAGTTGATCGAGTTGGATATAAAAAATTGCTAAGGCAAAATTTTTAAAGTGATTTAAAATTTTCTAAGGCACAAATGTTCTTTCTTAGAGAAATGCCTAAGTCTGGTGAGATGGTGAATTTTCCTAAAGTCCGAGTGAATTTTGCCAGTGATGAAGTCGTTGAAATGTCATCTAATAAAGATTGGATAAAATCTTCCAAGTCGAAAGCAAAATTTCAGAGGGGATCAAGAACGAGAAACAAAATTGCTGAAAGACTAATTTCTAAGGTCTGCAAATCTGTGAGAAATAAAATGAACCCGCTTCATGGGGTAAAACGCGGGGATGAAGCGCTCGAGGAAATTTCTTCTGCATTGATGATTTCATGGAGGAGTTGATTTCTATAATCAAATTTATCGAGGGGATTCTAGGATGTAAAGATTTGGCGTGGGCAACTAGGCTGATGGAATTTCTAAGGAAAACTGAAATCTTCAAGGCAAAGTGAAGAAAAACGATTTTCTGGCAGGAACCTGACGGCGAATTTGGAAAGAAACCGCTTAGGTGGAATTTGGTTTGAATTCTTCTGGATAATATCTTCGGAGCCAGATGAATAGGGGACCAAAGCGCAGCTGAGTCTACAAGTGAAATGAATTTCTCAAAGATGATTTCAGAGGGATGGGATTTAAAAGTACCACTAAGGTAAGGAAGAATTTGAACGCAAAGAAGTGAACACTTGGAAACTAGAACGTGAGAACCCTGGTAAGTAGGATGGATTTATATTATGAAGTGCTCTAATACTCTCCTCCTTGCTTGTTTTTCAGGAGAAATGTCGAGGCCATAGCATGATGACTGGAAGTGGTGAAGCACGATGATATCACAACCTTCGAAGGAAGATAAAGTTACAAGTTTCAATCTCGAAGGAGGAAAATTTGCAAGAAAATGGCTAAGTGTTGAAGAAACATTTTCAGGGCTCAAAATGAAAAGAAGATGAAGACCCTCGATCCTTCTCCCTCCCACAACCCGTTGAATAATGGACATTATGGGTTTCATTTATTACCCCACCTCTCAGGCGCTTATGGCAAATCTTAGGGGCTGAGGTGGCACGATTTTAGCCACTCTATTGATTGTAACCCTAGCCGTCTTTTGGGACTTGGCTAGCTATATAAAGGGGGAGTCCCCCTCATTTGTAATCTCATTAGAAGTAGAGTTTAGATTTCAGACTAGAGAGTAGAGCGGAGGTACTTTAGTTGTAATATCTTAGCATATTAGTTTAGATTGAAAAGGAAGGAAAGTCTTCCCTTTGGATACTTTGTAAGAAGTTGTCATGTATGCATTCATAATAAAGAATTTTTCATTGATGGTGAATCCTTCTTTGTTGTGAATAGTTGTTGAGGCTTCTTCGTCCCTCTAATTCACGTAGCATCTTTCAAGTAGCTTAAAGTAAAATAGTTTTCATTATCATGCAAGTAGATGTTAGTTGTTGACTTGTGGTGTTAATTGAGACAACTTCATTTCATCCATACCACTAGCGGCTTGCTGACGGTAAGTTTGCCTTATGTGGTCAACTGGAAAACTTTACAAACTTAACTTCAATTGTGATTCATGTGTTCGTATGCGTCGTTCCGATGGTGCTTACATGTTGAGTTATAATTTGAAAACCTCTTGCCACTCCCTTGAAGATTGCACCGACTTTGTGTAATTTATCCAACGTGAGGCGGAGCAGAGTCTGGTCGAAGTTTGTCAAGATTGATCCCACGTCCTATCCTTAGATAGAAGATAAACTTCTTAGGCCCTACACCCCCTTTTATTTAAGTTTATTTCCGGTTAGGATTAGGAAACTTGTGCTCATTTGCCAAATCATTCGACTTACACACAAAACCCTTATTCTGCTATTTGTTGTTAGCCATCGAACAATTGTGTAAGTCCCCTTGAAATACCAGCAATATCACATCGAGCCAAACTGAGCCTATTCGCACTTAAGGAACCTTGGAGTTGAAAGCATGATCTTACTCGCAATCCTAGCATGCTGAATACTTTGTTCAAGAGAGGATAGAGCATCCGTTGGGAGACTTTATTCTGTGTTGGTGCGGTCTCAAAAACCATGTCAACAGAATTGGCACTAGAAGGAGGGCCACGCGAAAAACAACTACGACATACAGTTGTGTTGAAGTAGAAAGGGTTTGAAGTACACAAAAGGTTCTATTGGAGAAAATTATCATAAGTCAAGATGGTGTTCTCTCAAGATTGAATAATCCCGCGCAGAAGTAGCTACATCCTGGATCATATCAGTTCATTTTTCCCAGACAAGTTGAAGAGAATCTTGAGGTCTACGCCCAGTTCATATAAAGATTTTGTGGAGTTAGAGCTACCTACGAGATCAGGGAAGAAGAAAGAAGTTCATTCAAGCAAAGAAGCCAGGTCAAGTGAAGAATTTTTATCAAATGAAGAAGTTCAGTCAAGCGAAGAAAGCAGAGAAGAAATTTCAAGTTTGTTCAAAACTCCACCTAGTGCTTCGAGGTTTGCTCAACCGAAACAAGTTGTACAACAGCCAGCCCAAGTGATTGTGTATCAAAGGCGACTACCAATTCAAGCAATGGCTCAACCAGGAGGTCAACAAGGCGGTCAACCCACTCCCAATGGTGCTACATGGTTGGTTACCAACCCATCTCCGCTAGAGTTTCAAGATTACCATGAGATGCCAAAGAATCCTAAAAATTTTTGTCCTAAGTTCATTGCCAATGATGTTAACTACACGGCCGAGGACCATGTCAAGATGTTTGAAGGTCACCTACGCAATAGGCAGATTGGGTATGTAGATGTGGCTTGCTGCCTATTTCCATATTCTTTGGGAGAAGAGGCTCATTTTTGGTTCAGTCACCTACCCGTGGGGTCTATAAGAACATGGGAGCAGATGAAGGAGGCCTCTACCGTGAAAGCTCTTGGTGGCACCACGCACCCCTCAGAGCTACATCACACCTATGTGGTAAGGGAGAAGACAAGACAAAGAGCCCATCTGTGCATTCCAACAATAGGTCCCAAAAAGGCCCCCAATAGGCTACACACCCCTATAAGTATTGACGTATGCTCCAAGAATGCTACTCATTCAACACCTGATCCTTTCAATCGCAATTGCCCGTAAGATCTCAACCCCAAATTCCCAGTGTATTATTAAACTGCTTAATGCTTAAAGCCATTGAAGTAGTTACATGGATAGAATATAACTGGTCTGACTTCCTAACCGCCTAGCTACGCATAAACAATCATGCTAGCTGCTTCTGCCTCTAAATATGGAACTGGCCAAGTTCCTGCCAAGTAATGCACTCCACAAACCAAATGACAAGTACAAGCACCATCAAGTCAGTTAGTTCTCCATCCTGGGATGCCTTTATCCTAGACACCAGTCACACAGCCTGTTTATCTCCAAAACACGGTGCTGCCAATGAAAATTCCAGAGGAGAAAGATGAAATAAAAGATTTGATAGAACAAGTGAAGAGGCTGTCAGCTGAGGTGACTCACCTCAAGAATCAAAATAATCAGACGCCAGCTATGCCACGAAACTATCAGGCACACCAAGGTGCTAACCGAGGATATCAGAATAATCCTCCAAGTCATCACGATACCCATCAGGGATACCATCAAGATAACAGTCACGGGTATAGAAATAACAATCAAGGATTTCAAAGAAGGTCTTGGAATGCAGGTCCCAACAGTGGAGGAGTGCCATCGCCATTAGACAATCTGCCACCTCCTGAAAACTGTCCTGTAGATAGAATTTATATGAACGAAACTGCCTCGTCAGGATGGTGTAGGTTACATAACACAAACCAGCACTCTGAGCTTCAGTGTCATGAATTCCAAGTGGTGGCTGGTATTCTCAAAAGTGAAACAAGTAATGCAGGGGCCGCAGAGAACCCTCCAATTACAGGATATGAATTAGTCCCAACTCCCAGATATGATCAGGCATTGATAATTGAGGATTGCAATTTTCCACCTGAGTTCCAGAGTTATACGCCCCCACCAGTTAATCAATAATTTCCATCAGCTTCATCAAACGCTCCGGTGGGGATGCCAGAGTTTCAAATACCATCAGAAGTTCAAGCCACATATGCATCACCAGAAGAGTCTCTTTATAGAGATGGTTATATTTTTCCACCTCTCAACAACAGCTTCTCGGTAGAAGGAAGAGGGGAGGTACAAGCTTTTCAAACTACTAGAGGTGAAGCCCCTAAAGTTTATCAAAGGAGTTATCATCAGAGAGAGCCACTGACGTCATCGGTACCTCCTAATAATTTTGCAACTCCACTGAATCCCAATGCAAGCAATAATCCAGGTTTACCTAGAGATTCTCCAGAGTACAGGTGGCAGAACGCAACGCAAGGTGGAGGAGGACAACAAGTTATTCAGCAACCAATTCATCAAGCTGAGCAAAGACAAAAGGAAAGTCTTCCTAGAGAGGACGTGAAAAGAATTGGCTCTTATGTGTTAGAAGAATTCAAAAGAATGAAGGTTAGTCTCCCCTTGCATGAGTTAATGAAGATTTCAGAGGTTCGAGATACAATTTTGAGAAGTGTGTATGAAACACCTGTTGTGAAGAGTACGTCCCAAGAACC
This sequence comes from Sequoia sempervirens, assembly GCA_007258455.2. Taxonomy (NCBI): domain Eukaryota; kingdom Viridiplantae; phylum Streptophyta; class Pinopsida; order Cupressales; family Cupressaceae; genus Sequoia; species Sequoia sempervirens. The sequence continues at coordinate 199,886 of VDFB02175162.1, read as the reverse complement.
TGGCCCATTAAGGAATCCTCCTGTGAACACACAGTCTCATCCTGTGCAGAGTGCGAATATGGTGGAATAAGTGCCTCACGCGCCATTTGACACTTGGGAAGCTCTGCAACAACCTCAAAATTTCATAGGTATGGTACAAGGTTCTTCGAACGCTCCTGAAAAGTCATGGATCGAAGATAAAAAGAAATGGTTCAATATTCCTACGGAGCAAAAACAAAAACAAGAGCAAACACAAAATCCAAAAGAGGTTGTTCGAGACAATCAACTTCAATCGAGTAGAAAAGATGAAAAGAAGAATGCTTTGGTAGATGAAAAGAAGAAGCCAGTGGTATTTTATCAGGGGAGGGGTGAGCCAGCCCCATTTCTGGTTTCAGTTAAAATTTTTGGAAGGTTATTGCATAATTGTTTGATCGATTCTGGTGCATCAAGTAATGTCATGCCTCTGAAGGTATGTCAGGCATTGGGTATAATCCCACTCCAGACCAACAAGAAAGTGACTCAGCTGGATAAGACTGAAGTTCCAGTTGTAGGAGAGTTAAGTAATATCCATATGCAGCTAGCGGCAGATCCCAAAATTCAAAGTCGCATCAACATATCAGTGGTGGATATACCGGATGGTTATGGCATGCTATTGAGCAGAGATTGGTCCAGAAAATTGAATGGATACATTGCGACTGACTTCTCCCACATGTGGTTGCCTTGGAGAGGAGTTCCGAATCAGATAAAAATTGAAAGTACACCATGGCTCAAGTTAATGATCATAGAATTTGGTGAAAATAGTGATGTTTTATTCGTGGAGACTGATTTGGGTTCATACAAGCCTGTTAAGAAAGAAGTCCTCACATTGCAAAGCTCGGAGGGAGAGAAGTTTTCAGAGGATACACCTATCTTCACCAGAGTGTTGATTGAAAATGATTCAAGTAGGAATGAGAATGAAGGGACGTTCAGAGATTCTATGTTAAAAGATGTAAAGCAAGAGACAGAAAGTGCCCCCATCAGAGACTTATTGTTACCCATTTACGAAGCTTTCTATTCAGAGAACATAGGTGCCATGGGTAAAACCTCCTCAGAGCAAGTCCCGGAGGAAGAATGTGAGGAAGTCAATTGGGGAAAGGACTAGATTCAAACAAGGTATTCCCAGCCGGCGCGCTTGGAGGAGAAAAGAGATGAAACTATGGGAAGTTTCACCATGCATCAAAGGGTCATGAACAGATGGATTGACAAATCATGGTTGGACCCTGATCGAGCTTCTGAGATCCTGGGAGATGATGCATTTAAGTTACGAACAAGAACAAGAGGGGATATCTCGTTGCCAGATGATGGGAGATTCCTCAAGCATTATTTCCAGCCCTAGGTTCTCTTCGAGAGCCTACCTTGTAATATAGTTAGATTAGGGTTTGCTTCCCGTTTGTTTGCTTTCTGTTTGCTTTCCTATTTTTCTTTCTTTTGGTTTTGGTTTCTTGCCCTGGTTTTGGTTATTTATTCTATCTTGATTACCGGGCTTCATGGAGTTTTCTTATTTGAATGGGCAAGGATGTTAGGGTTTTCCCGTTGCGAATGAGGTGATGATGTTTTAACTCTCACAACGTGGTTTCTTTTCCACCCTGAATTTAAATTGAAAAGGGACTCATGGTTTTCTCTTCTTTGTCATCATCGTAGTTAGAGATTGAAACCGCTTGGAGGTCAACCCATGTTGTGTCTAAATAATATGAGTCCTAAGATCCCTAATATCTACCCATTCCACTTCGAGTCATTTTTGGTTTTGGGAAAGGTCCACAAGGTGTTAAATCTTACGTCTTGCTTCAGCGCCACTACAATTCTCAAATCCATTGGAGGCTTCATTGCCTGCCAGCCAATCAAGGAATTGACGGAGAAATCAAATGAAGAAAAGAGAATGTGCTTAAAAGAAATATCTGAAAAAACAAGAAAAGAAAGAAAGAAAATGAGAAAAAAAAAAAATATTGTGAAATATTGGTTTTGGGAACATACGAGTAACTCCACTGGGGCTATGGACGCTCGGCCGGCAGTGGAGCAATATTCGTGAGAATTGTAGTGACAACCTCGTCGGGGCTATGGACTCCTGACTGGCAGCGAGGCAATGTCCAAGATGCTTTTGAAGTTAAGATATTTATATAACCTGCTGTGGCCGCTTCCGGAAGACGAAATGGTTTAGAGATGGAATGAATGCACACACTCACAGGGTCTTAGATGAAAGTGTTCTGGTCCAATATCAGATTCTTCTCCCCTTTGAGTAGGTATCTTGCTGTATGATGGTTTGAGGAAGATTAATCAAGGTTCAATTATTAAAGTGTTTTTC
>VDFB02175162.1:92763-197469 GCA_007258455.2 Sequoia sempervirens | reverse complement strand
TGGGTAGTGATCAAGAAGAAAGGACATCAATAGGACAATTATCTCATGGAAGTGAAGGGTAGTTCAAATAAAGAATTGCACTTAAGTCATTTTTAGTGGTAGGTTTTGTTAAAAATGACAGTGTTCATCAACATAAGATATGATAGTCCTAAAGGATGATAACGACAAGAAATTACATAGAAATGGAGCATATGGTGCCAATAATTGGAAATGAGTAAAAGACAATGGCAACTCTTTAAAGTATGCATGAAATTCCATGAAGAAGATTGCAGTACCTTGAAGATTGTAGCTACAACAATGAGGACGAAAAATAATTATTGAAGATGACTAAATCATCTCAAGGTTTATCATCAAGACCATCACCAACTAAAAGAGGATAGTCCAAGAAGCATGAGAAGTGCAACCCATATGGTAGAGTTTTTGGAATCAATATTGGATGATGAAGCATAAATGTTTGTATTGAAAATGAAGGTATGCAATGGTAAATAAAAGAACACATTTAAGGATTCAAAGACAAGCAATGAGTCATTAATGGATTGAAGATGTGAATGACATGAAGCATCATAGTCACTCAATAAGGATAGTTAAATTAAATGCACTAGATAAAGATATCAAGTTATCTAGATGAGGATAGTACTAAGTGTTTATGGATCTGCTAGTCACCATTTTGCAATGGCTCCATCTATACAATACAAAGCAATTGATTACTGTCTTCAATCATTGAGAAGTCTAATGGAAAGTTCCTAGATGCCTATACATACAACTTCTATGGAAGATTGATCTACAAGTGCTCTAACAAGATGGAGGATCATGTGAATCAATGCAACAATCAAAATGGAGAAAGGGCAGCTAGAATGTATTATGACAACGTACATGCTTGGGGGATCAAATGAAGTATCAAAAGCATAAAATGGATCCCTTGACTATCTTTCTTTAATGATATACTCTGAATTTGGAAATTTTTATTCAAAATTTGCTAGTAGCGAAGGGACAAATTTTTGAAAAGCCTTAGCACAATCATTTCATGAAGGATAAAGGGAAATCACAATCTTCATACCAAGATGGAAAGAGCAGCAATATATCTATCATAAGAGGGAAAAATGAAGATGAAAAGAGCAGCAATATGACTATCATAAAAGAGCAGAAAATAAAAAATGTAAAAGTGCAACAACTTCATAGATAAAAATAGAAAAAATTCATGCATCATGAATGCAACAACTTCATAGAAAAAAGGGCAGAAAAATCGCAATCATGTGATGGTAGTAGTTATGCACTAATGGATAGTCCACCATATCACTAAAGAGCAACAAGTTCATTATGAAGAGGAAAAACAGTTACAATACCCCAAAATCAAGAGGAAAACCTTTAATCCACCATGAAGGGATAGAGTTCATGTGTCAAATGGAGTAATTTTTAAATAAATAGTGATAAATTTCAAGTGTCGATAGGAGATACAAGGGATGCAAACAAGAAGAAAAAAATCTTCATGAGTCACCATACAATGGACATTCATAGTGCACCATAAAAGGCACATTGTAGGTTTTAGACTGTGATTTGAGACAACATTCTTCACCTAGAATAAAGGGTAAAATATTTTTTATTCAAGTCACCAAGAGATGAAGTCTCTTCAATACAAAAGAAAAATCACTAAAGATAGTCACCTTTTTTCAAAATATGACAATCTGAAAAGGCATTGAAAGTCTAAGATGCTTGATTGTATATATAGAAGGCACTCTACGCAAAATTTCAAAGGAAGCTAGTCAAGAATGGTGATAGTGATAACAAAAATCAATACAAGGTAAAGGTCAATGACAATTGAAAGAACTTGAAACACAATGTTAAGAAAACTTTGGGAAGTGATGGTAGTCTATGCAACAGTACAATCCCTATTGGTGGTAGTGACCTTGCATGAAAGAGTAAATGGTACTAGCAACTTTCAAAGGGATAATGGAACATAGGATGAATTAGGATGTGTCTAGGGTTTTTCTATAGAACATGAAGTTGGTTGTTGAGGTGTATAGTAGTAATGGAGAAGAGAGTTGGTTAGTAATGAGTGGAAGGAAAGATTTCTTGTAATGATATGTTTATAGGATAAAATTTGGTTTGAGGTGGTATAGAATAGAAGGGATAAAGAGACAAGAACAAGAGGGGATAATGGAACATATGGTGAAATAATAAAGGGTACAATGGGATGGGAGTCGAAGGGGATAATGGAATATAGAATGGACTAGTAGAGATTAGTGGGATGGTCCAAGAGGGGATCGTAGAACATAGGGTGAACTATTAGAGGTTAATGGGATGTGATTAGGAGGGAATAAAGGAACATAGGGTGAATTAGGGGAAGATAACGAGATAAGAACAAGAGGGGATAATGGAACATACAGTGAAATAAGAGAGGGTAATTGGATGGGAATAGAAGGGGTTAATGGAACATAGGATGGACTAGTAGAGATTAATGGGATGGGCTAGGATGGGATAACAAAATATAGCATGAAATATTAGATGTTAACGGGATGGGATTAGAAGGGAATAAAGGAACATAGGGTGAATTAGGGGAAGATAATGGGACAAGACCAAGATGGGATAATGTAACATATAGTGAAATAAGAGAGGGTAATGGGATGGGAATAGAAGGGGTTAATGGAACATAGGACTGACTAGTAGAGATTAATGGGATGGGATGGGATAGGATGGGATAAAAAAATATAGCGTGAACTATTAGAGGTTAATTGGATGGGATTATGATGGAATAATAGAACATAGGGTGAATTAGAAGGTGTCTAGGGTTTGACTATAGTGCATGAAGTGGTAACTTGAGGTGTGTAGTAATAATGGAGAAGAGAACAAGATGAAACGTCGACATGTGATACAATTGAATTCAGCGATTTGACAATCCCTCTCCTATAAGGGTAGGTTTCAACATGCTCAATTAATCTTCCAATCAATTGTTTAATGTCTCTTTTGTTGTTTTAAATTTGATTTAGAATTTATTTTGTGTTCCTTGAAGATTCATATGAACTGACAGAGGGGTTTGAGGTTGTTCTTGTTCAGGAGTATCTTCATGAGGGGGTGATCGTGAATTCTCAATGTTTGGAGGTAGAGATTCATTCCCTGAGAATTAGAACAAAATTTTATAAAAAAACTATTTCAATCTACATTCTAATTCAAATTTGAAATAAAATAATAGAAATACATACCTCTTTGTAGTATTTGACCTCTTTCATGTCTTGGCCCGACATCCTCGCGAAGAATTGTAAGCTGAGAGTGCAAAAAATGGAAGAGATTTGGCAAGTGCAAGTTACAGAGATTAAAAAACCCCAAACCAAGCCATGGGTTGAGTAGAAAATAACATTTGAAGGCTATTTTTTTTAATTTACCTTTTTCATTTGGTGAGTGCCAAATTTGGCACATGTGAAATGGTCAGGCTATTTTGCATGCACAAAATGATCTATTTTGGATTTTTTTTCAATTTGGCATCTTTTTTGTGTCACAGATTTATGCACACACTCTCATGTTGTGTTGTCATATTGTTTGTGAACACTAAAGGCTAACCCCTTTGTAGGTCTCCAAGAAATTCAAGCATTCAAGCAAATCAAGCAAGAAATATCCAATACCTTCAGGTGATGTGCATCACTTCAGTCCTTTAAGGAAGCCATTGAAGGGTGGTGAGTTGTAGTATTTTGTTGATTCATCATTTCTTCCTATCATTTATCCATTTATTATTGACATTTCTATTGTGGAAGTGGAAACACTAACATAGGGTTTGACTGACGTAAGCCCCTAAATGGCACAACCCTTCCTCTCTCTTTGAATGTATACATTTCAAATCTAAAGGAAATTGAAGGAAGTTTGAAAATCTATTTTTTATTGTTGCAATTGAGGTCCTACATCTTTTCAACTCACAAAAACTCGCATATAGAATTATTTGACAGTGTCCCGACAGATTTGTAGGCAGAAAAAAGGGCTTTGATCTAACATTAGAGGACTATGAAGATAGATCTAAAAAGAACTATAAGGAAACTCATGCCCAAAGTGTTTGTGTCCTCCATTTTTAGCCCCAAATTTGAACCACAGCTGCATAGTTTCCTGCTTTGCCCATTTTTATTGTCTGAATTTATCTATGAACTTTTGTGTCTTGTGTATTTGCATTAGAACAATAATTGCACTATTATCCTAGTTAGATCATTGAATTTCATTTCTAAATCCATCCTAGATTTGGTCAAGCATTGGTTGACTCACCATTCAAGTTGTAAGTCAAACACATACCTTATCAAATCCATCAAATTCCCACAAAGATACAACATCCTAAGACACATTGTTTCATTGAAACCTAGAGAAACTAAGGGGAGTGAAAACATTAGATCATTTTGAGATTCCTCCCATATATTCATTTTTATTCATTTCACACACAAATCAAGTTAGATAAAAGATAACAATCCTCAAAAAAGTTACTAAAATGTAATGCCAATGGTTTGAAACATAAATATAAGAAAACTAACAAAAAAAACCTTTAAATACAACTCAACAAAAGAGTTCAAAAAAATTGTTTCATGTAATGAGATATAGATGTGTTGGTTCTCAGGTCTATAAATAGGGTACACAAGTCAGCTTTTCTATTTTTTTATTTTTTCACATCTGCATATGAAATACTACTAGCATAAAATTGTCTTAACTCATCCCTCTTATTTGACCAAAAATTGATTTTCTCACTCATTTATACTACATGTGATACAATTGACTTCAACAATTTGACAATCCCTCTCCTATAAGGGTAGGTTTCAGCATGCTCGATTAATCTTCCAATCAATTTTTTAATGTCTCTTTTGTTGTTTTCAATTTGATTTAGGATATTTTCTTGTGTTCCTTGAAGATTCATATGAATTGCCAGAGGGGTTTGAGGTTGTTCTTGTTAAGGAGTATCTTCATGAGGGGGTGATTGTGAATTCTCAATGTTTGGAGGTAGAGATTCATTCCCTAAGAATTAGAAAAAACTTTTATAAAAAAAATATTTCAATCTACATTCTAATTCAAATTTGAAATAAAATAATAGAAATACATACCTCTTTGCAATATTTGACCTCTTTGATATCTTGGCGGCATCCTCGCGAAGAATTGCAAGCTGAGAGTGCAAACAATGGAAGAGATTTGGCAAGTGCAAGTCGTAAAGATGGAAAACCCCAAACCAAGCTGTGGGTTGAGTAGAAAATAACATTTGAAGGCTATGTTTTTTTTATTTAGTTTTTCCATTTGGTGAGCGCCAAATTTTGCACATGCAAAATGGTCAGGCCATTTGGCATGTACAAAATGGTCTATTTTGGATTTTTTTCAATTTGGCATCTTTTTTGTGTCACAGATTTATGCACACACTCTCATGTTGTTTTGTCATATTGTTTATGAACACTGAAGGCTATAACCCCTTTGTAGGTCTCCAAGAAATTCAAGCAAATCAAGCAAGAAATATCCAAGACCTTCAGGTGATGTGCATCACTTCAGTCCTTCAAGGAAGCCATTGAAGGGTGGTGAGTTGTAGCATTTTGTTGATTCATTATTTCTTCCTATCATTTATCCATTTATTATTGATATTTCTATTGTGGAAGTGGAAACACTAACATAGGGTTTGACTGATGCAAGCCCCTAAATGGCACAACCCTTCCTCTCTCTTTGAATGTATAGGTTTCAAATCTAAAGGAAATTGAAGGAAGTTTGAAGATCTATTTTTTATTGTTGCAATTGAGGTCCTACATCTTTTCAACTCACAAAAACTCAGGTATAGAATTATTTGACGGTGTCCCGATAGATTTGTAGGCAAAAAAAAGGGCTTTGATCTGACATTAGAGGACTATGAAGATAGATCTAAAAAGCACTATAAGGACACTCATGCCCAAAGTGTTTGTGTCCTCCATTTTTAGCCCCAAATTTGAACCACAGGTGCATAGTGTCCTGCTTTGCCCATTTTTATTGTCTGAATTTATCTATGAACTTTTGTGTCTTCTCTATTTGCATTAGAACAATAATTGAACTATTATCCTAGTTAGATCATTGCATTTCATTTCTAAATCCATCCTAGATTTGGTCAACTGTTGGTTGACTCACCATTCAGGTTGTAAGTCAAACACATACCTTATCAAATCCATCAAATACCCACAAACATACAACATCCTAAGACACATTGTTTCATTGAAACCTAGAGAAAACTAAGGGGAGTGAAAAATTTAGATCATTTTGGGATTCCTCCCATATATTCATTTTTATTCATTTCACACACAAATCAAGTTAGATAAAAGATAACAATCCTCAAAAAATTCACTAAAATGTAATGCCAATGGTTTGAAACATAAATATAAGAAAACTAACAAGAAAAACCTTTAAATACAACTCAACAAAAGAGTTCAAAACAACACAATAACATAAAAAAAATACTCAATATATCATAAACTCCATTGTTGAAATATTTTCTGCAATGACTAGTTTGTATGCAAATGCTCCTTTGCTTGAAGCTATTAATTTAATATGTATTTAGCTCAATGTTGATGATGGAAATGAGTGAGAATGTGTTTGAATTTACAAAATTTTGGAAGAGGCAATGGATGGTTGAGATCTAATGGTGACTTCAATGGTGGGGGATGCTTTAAAGATTTTCTCTAGGACCAAGGAGAGAATGAAAGGTTGAGATGGAGGTTGTTGGAATGTGAAGAGCTAGGAAATATTTATTGAAATTTGTAAATGGTTGTAACCATGAGGGATATAAGGGACATGTGCATCTAAGAGGCCTATATTCTTGAGTTTGGTGGAGAGAATGTTAGAACCATAAGGACAAATATTCTTAGGTTTCTTTTATTCTTCTATGATAGGTTGAGGGAATATGAGCATAATTACATAATAATATGTATGAAGTAAAATATAGTTGTAAAAAATAATAATCTATTTATTTATGTGAAGTGAGATAGAAAAGAGGATTACTTCAATAATGTGATTGTTGAATTAAGTGTGGCAGACTTTAGGTGAAGGAGAGTTGGCCCAAATGATTGGAACTTCTCTAGATGATGAATTTCTAGAAAAATATTTAAGAATCTACATATTTATATTGTTTATATAACCAATTATATAATATTAAAATATATTTAAATTTTACTTTTAACTTATTGACTTCTTTATAAACCTTCTATATTTATGCAAGTGGTACTTATTGTTAAAACAAAATTGATGTTTAATTCTATAATCCTTCTAACCACATGTTCTTATTTACTGTAATCTACTTTATTCAATAAAAAAAATCAAAACTAAATCCCTCATGAAATTTGTGTTAAAAAAGTAATAAACCCCAATGAATAGAATAAAAAACAATGAAATGTATGTTTATGTGACCCTAACAAGTATATTTAAGAAGGCAGCGTGTTACTGAATGCATCTCATTTCAATTTAAAAATGTGAGTAGTTAATTAAAGAAGGTGAATAGAATCATTGCATGTATTGTAAACTTCAACTAATATCGCCCAAGTCAAAAAGTCAAATTGATTCAAATATGATAGAAAAGTATGACTTCCATTTTGTACATAGAGTTAAGAACTTCTATCTTTTTAAAAAAAATAGTTATTTTTTCATATGATTTAGTGTTTTCCTTCACTTGACTCATATACAGGTTAATTAGAATACTTGATCATTATTTAATTAGCTTAGTGAAATGGAGAATAAAATTCATTTTATAGATGATCGGATTCACAAGTGAACTAGTGGATGATACTACATTTTAGCTAGCAATTTAATAAGTTAATAGAATATGTAGTGGAAGATAAATATGCATGTCAAAAAAACATTTGAGATGAAAAATGCTTCTAGTAGATATACCACTTCAATTAAAAAGAATGGGGTAATTGTATACAAAGTTTAGAAGTGAGTATGTAGGTTCCTCTCTAATTAAATGTACAAACAAAATATTTACACACAATGGTATACATAATACATGCAATGGTATAAGTAAATAATCTACTAAGATCCATACACATGCTAACAAATGTCCACTGTGTATAGTGTTTGGAACATGCAAAAAATATAAGGTCAATTTTCAAACTCGTAAGGTTTTAGTTGTATTGTTATATCATGTGGTGTGAAAATTACCATGTGTCATATGTGTATGGTTCCAGCTATATATAAGAGAGTGAATTCAATATTTATTTGATTGACGTCTAATTCTTTGTATTATTAAAATCACGCATTATTGTGAATAGTGAATAGAAAAATAATGTATGGATACTTCAAAGTAAATAAATGTATTGATATGGTTTAATCATGAGAATTAATGATTTATTATTATATTTAATTAGAGTTAATGATTTATTATTTGAGATTACATTTCATAATATAAATAAACAATGTATTCTAATTTTTACTTTTACTATATACTTATATCTGTAATAAGATTTAATGTGCAAATCAATTATCTAGGTGCATGTAAGTTACTAATACAAAAAATAAGAACCCATCATTTATTTCATGATATGTAGCTATATATTGCCACTTTAATTGTCTCATCCATTACTTACTAAGATGACCTAGCTGGGGTGGGGGCCCTAGCTTGATTGGCTAAATCTTTCCTATTGCAGGAGGTTGGTCACGAGGTCTAGTCTCCCCCACTGGTCATGTTAAAAAAGTTTACGAAGCACACTGCAATTTATAGGGGGTTGTGCTACCTGATTCTTGCAGTCTAAAAAAATAAAAAAGATGACCTAGCTTCACTTTCAAAATCTAAGTTTCAAAAATATTTTCCTAATTCATAAAAAACAACAAACTAATAGTGGGAAAGGAAATTTAGTTAACCATTGGACCAATGAAAATAATAATAAAGTGTTACAAATCTCAATCCATTTTCTTTGTCATAAATAAATGGTTTGATACAAGTTAGTAAGATTGGATGGTAGAGGTTTTGAATGAACCACCAAAATTTGTGTGATGTTTCATTCTTATGTGTAACTTCCACACCAACACATGAATTCATGTATTAATGAAGAAAAATGTGATGGACTTGACATGTAATGTACTATGAGATTAGTTAATCACAAAATACTTTTGATTGTCCTTGAATAACAACCTACCATATTTAGTGAAACACATTCATAAAGCTTCTTTTTTACCAAAATAACATATATAATATTTTGATATACTTATGTGAATAATTTTTTTGTTTGGGTTGGTTAATTCATCATAGGAAATATCTGGTCCTTAAGACTTTTAATTATCTAAAGTATTATTTATATTTCAATGAATCTTCATACAAACATTACCTTTAAATAGTGTATTTCACAATTCAAATAAAATCATAACAATTTAATTACAATAAATGAACTATATCTACTTTAATATATTTTATTAAATAAATAAAATAAAAATATATTATATTATATTTCATCTTATTTTTATGTAATAAGATAGTATAAAAATATTAAGTATATTTATATTATGATATTAAGTATATTTATATTTCTAATTATATTATGATATTATGATATTTTCTAATGTTTAGTCTTTTGTATGACAAAGTGATGAAGTCTTCCTTTTAAGTTGTATGGTATGTTTTATTTTCAAGATTAAATGAATTAATTAAAGCTTTTTTATTTTATTTCCTGTAGGTTAAGGGATTACATAAGGAAAATAATAATTAAATCTTAACTGCGTCTAGTCACTTTATCTTTAAAAGAGAAAATTTAATATGATTATAGGGCCTATGTAGTATTTAAAAAATAGCTTCAACATTTAATTCAATGTATATTTAATTTTAGTAAGAGGTGTTGTATAGATATTGATAAAAAAATGAGTACATTGGTGCATGCCCTTGATCCAAGGGGTGTTACAAAGCAAGACAATGCAAAGCTGCACCATCCAAAAACCTACTAAAATTGAAATATAAAATTACAGCAATCATTAGATTGATGTGTTTGCATTATGCCCCTTCTCGGAGAGGCTTTCATTCTTCCCACAAACTCCCCCTTTCATAGCTGATCTAAGATGCATTTGATGTTTAATAGGGTGGATTTCTTCCTTTTGACCTCTATCCAACCATGCTAAGTGTGAGTAGGGGCCAAAGTGTTTTGGTTCACTTCATTTAGAGGGATCTTCCCTCCCATAACTTCAAAATTTTATTCTGTTGTGCCATTTTCATTGTCATCAAATTTCCCCATGTTTGCATTTTCGCGGAGAATCAAAAAATTAGAATAGGCCAAAATATTTTCTTCCTTCTTGATGTGAACTTGCTTCTATATGGATTTCAAAGATGTAGGAAGCGGTGGAGAAGTAGCCACTACCAAAGTATGTATATTGCACCCATCCGACCCCATTGAATCCTATGAGGAGGCATTCTTTTTGAGCTGTGGGAACGCTAATTCCTTTTCCAGACCAATCAAGGGAGCATCCATAGTGTAATATTATGGTTGGGCATCAATCTACCAAGATTTGTGCTCGGCTTTATTCTTGGATATTGGGCAGCAACTAACCATGTGACCAATTTCAAAGCATCTTCAACACTGGAAGGGAAAGCCTTCATAACCCAAAGGCTGAGACCAACAATGATCTGCAACTTTGAGAGTGACATCCTCAAAAGATATTTTGAGATATCCATGTCCATGAGGATGCGTGTAAATGTGGTATGAGTGAAATTGGAGGTGTCTGAATCAATAGCTAAGAAGTTACCCAAAGAGTCACCAATAGCTTTGAAGCAATCCTCAAACCAAAACTGGAGAAAAATATTTAGGAGGAAGACCCAAATAGGAATCACTAAAAAGATTCCTTGAGAAGGTTGAAATCTGGATACCAGAGTTTGCGAAGATGCAAACTTTTCCCTGCCCCAAAGCTCCTTGAGGATGCCATCCTGATCTTGTTTCCAATCAAACACCATCATGATAAACTTTCACCTTCCCCCTCAGATGTGGTTGCCATGCCCTAGTGATCCATTGGTGTAGATCAAGAAGATTTGGCTATAGATTGTTGAATTGGTCAATCAAAACATTAGAGAAGAAAAAATGTTCTCCTTCGAGAACAACCTTTTTGAGATCCTCAAGAGAAGACTAAAATTAGAGCTGCAGGTGCCTTTTTAATGGGGAATTTTGAATATATCTTGAAGGCCATTGGTAAATTAGAGACCAAACCCCCCTTTAGGAGCCTTGCATTCCATGTCGCATATCTAACCCTAGTGCCCATACCTCCGTGGGCGACGACAGCACTAAAAGAGGGTTTCTGCACAATATTGGTCTCCACCATCACGCTAGAAAAACCAGTAGTTGTTGAAGAAAGGCAGGCAGGGTCGCCCTTATCAACAAAGGAAACTCCAAGTGGAGGCACCAAGCCATGCACGAGATCATCCTTGGACATTTTTACCCCAGATTTCCCCACCTATTGAGCCATATCGTATTTGAGAGGAAGAAAGAGGCATTCTTTTGACCTAAGAAATCCCTTCGAGGCATCTGAGAAGCATGTAGTGGAAGGCTAGGGCACGACTCATTCGCAACACCCAAGCCACACACATTTGTAGCACAATTCATCGCTTAGCCTTGAGGATCTTGTAGGCAAGAGGGGTTTGGAGTAGAGGTAGAGCGAGCAGGTGGCTCTCTGGAAGCGCATGTAGTCTAAGAGGTGTTCGACATTGCAGGAGCTCTTCTGCCCTTCTTATATTTGGTCCTTTGCAATTCAATGTGTAATTTTAAATAACATGTTTTGTAATATAAAAATTATTTTAAATACATGAAGGAAACATTAAGTTCAAATAGAGGTACCAAAAGAAACTATAACAAAGGACAATATTTCAAACAAACCTGCAATTCAACATATTCTTAACATGTGATATAAGAGAGATAATTATTTCTATGTAAAATAAATTAAACTAATTTTGAATAAATGTACTTAGTATATGTTGTTTCCTAATGATAACCCTTTATTCTTGTATTGCTATGTTTGAACGATTGAAGACTTTTTTAATCTTTTTCTTCCTACCACTTATGGAGGGGAACTGAAATTCTTCATTCTCCTCAACTCTTTCATTCAAGTTTTGATGAATGGCATTGTCTATTTGATGAATAAAATGGCATTTGTGCATTTTACTTGGACTAAACCATGGTGATATTCATCTCACATGGCTCCAAAATTTTAGTCTATTCCTTTTTTTCTCTATTCTCCTCAAAAAACTTCTCCCTCTCTTATCTTCTTCTCAAAGTCTCCCAAGATATGGAAATTTCTCCTACCTACTTCTTGTTTAGGTAACAATATCTATCTTATTTCTTAAATTGTAATTGTTAAGTTATAAATTCAAAAGTTGTAGTATTCATTTATTTATCGATCATGTTCAACAAATGTTATATAAAACTGAAAAAAATACTATCCATTTTTAGCATGAGATTATTTACTTCTATTGTAATTCTTAAAGTATTTATTGTGTAGAAAGTTGAGTATGTTACAAAATGTATTTCTTATACATGGTTAATAATGTAGAAGAATCATTCTCCAAGAAAATATTTTTGGTGTAAAATGTATAAAAATTTCATGCATCCAAGTCCAAGTTCCCTAGGCCCATGGACAAAACCAAAAGAACTAGTTGAGTGTTTTTAAATAACAAAAAAGAAAAAGAAAAATTGTGATTAGAAAAACCTAAGTAGATTAAATGAAACCCAATGGAGAAACCTTAGCAATGAATACATTTAGCAAAAATATTTCGTTTACCAACCTCATGCCATTTGATATGTAAGCCAAGATCAAATCCACCAAAGGTACCCAATACTACAAGAGCATCACAATCTATCATTGTCATCTCAATTTGAGATAGATTCTAAGTTTCAACACCTTGAAATATTCATCAAGACTCCACTTATAGTAGATATATTAAATAATTTAACTCATGTTGTGGATTTTATGATGTAGAAAAAATTATTCATCAAAATATTTTATCATAATGAAGTTTATATTTCCATGACTTCATTACCTTTATAATTCAATTTCTCTTACTAGTATGAGGTATGACTTTATCTAGAACACTGATGAATAAAAATGGTCATAGTAAAGTGGAAGACTAAAAAAAACCCAATCTAATATTTGTTAGATACACCTGGATATTGAGAGGGGGGTGAATCAATATCTTCAAGTTACTTAAACCATTAAAATCTTAAACCCTTAAACAATACTCAAATTCAATCTTTTAACAGGATCAACAACTTATAAATAGATCAACAAAACTTAATCAAATCACCATCAAAATGAAAGATAAGACAATGAACACACATGCACAAGATAACACCAGATTTATGTGAAAAACCAATGATGAAAAAACCATGGTGAGAATTAACTCATAATATAAATTGCTCACTGCAAAATAAGGCTTACTACCAAGACTTGTAGGCTAAGGCACATTGCCTTAGGACAAGATACAAAGAGGAGTTGAACGTTGAAGCACACTGCTTCAGGGCAAGATACAAGACATGATGATACTCACTATCTCAGAGTAGGTTACAAAAGATATAGAGATTACAACATATGTCAACAATTCACTTTGTTGACTAAGGTGTTCAAGCGCAACTAATATTTCTTCTACATTTCTTCTACACACTTTCACACTTCTCTACTTGATATTCAATTCATTCCATGTTTATTTAACTTGCAACTGATTTGATATTTCATTTATATCCTCCATAACATCACAAAAGATCAATTAGGTCGTCTAGATCAAGAGATAAACATTAATTCCAAGAATTTGGCCACAAAACATCAATGCAATGGAAAGTGATCCTATCTAGGAGACAAAAAGGACCAAAAAAAAAATTACATCTTCCAAAGTGATCCCAAACATCACACATGGTGGTGCACATCATGCCAAGTTGACAAGGAAATGTATAGATGAAAAGTGTAGCACATCACCAGTTGACCCAAAAACATAACTTTCTTTTGAATTTACTCAATGTGGATTACAATAGGATAGGGATAGACCCAAACACAACTCAACACAACCTTCAATGTTGGCACAAGCCCCCAAGCATAAATCCCAAGCAAGACAATAGGCCTTGTTTCTCTAGATATCCATAAGTTTCCATAAAACCAACCCAAGAAAACATGCGGCACAAAAGAGATAAACCAATGATGTGTGGACCACAAAGAGATGTTCCATGAACATCCAACAACACTTCCATAGCCTCCTTTCATATTGACATGCCAAAACTTCTACGTCACCACAAAAAACTAGACTACTTCATCCAAGAAGCTAGAAAACATAGATATGAGATAGAAAATTGACACAAACAACTTGTGGTACAGTTCACCACCCAAAAACTAAATTGAGACATTGTAAAAACATTGAGATCATATCCACCAAGCCATAGAAGCAAAAACACCAATGCAAAGAAATGTGGAGTGTTTCCTAGACTAGTTCAGACAAGAAACTAGACTGTCAACTCACTGCCATTACTAGAAACCTCCTCAGCAACACTGGTGATAAAAAAGGATAGGAGTAAAACATCCATAGAACAGAGACATTAAGTCCCAAACTGCAAGACCACATCTTCAATAACAAAGGAATATAGAGCATTCTACTAAATAATCTTCACAACTTCTTCTTCAAACAAAAATCTTCACCAACATTTGGAGGCCAAATCATATAGAAGAGAGCATACAATATGCTTATGACCAGCAACAACACTTCCCCATCATCAACATCATGTCTAATCCTCATCTTAATGCTTCAAATCCTCATCTTAATACATTATCATGATATCTTCTCTACTGACAATAAACACACTCAAAACTACTTCAAATAACGCCCAACAAGACATGACATCCAACCATGAACTTTAGCAAACATTACTAATAACTATCTTAACATATGTGCAGCAATATTTCTCTCAACATATGTACAACAAACTCAATATGAAACAATCTCATCAACACAATTGGGTGTTGACATCAAAATAATGACAACCACATCACAATCACAAAACTAGGTGTTGACATTAACCAACACAAAATTAGGTGTTCACATCAATGACAACCAAAGGAAACATATGTGCAACAATATTTTCCATAGGATGTGAGCTAATTCAATTTCTCTTTTTGTTTTTCTTTAGTCTCTTTGTCTATATACATTCTCTAGAATGGTGATTCCATAAAATATTTCATGCTCTCTTTCTTACATTCCATCATTTCTTCCAAGTGCCACCCTAAAAACATGGTATTTAGATACTTCCACTTCTTTTTATCACATAAGGGAGTGAAAATTCCAATATATCTCATTCCTTGAGCATCTATGGTGATGGAGGATATCATCTTTTCTATTTTGGGTGGAGGAGCATGAGTAAAAAGGGATGCTAACTTTGAGAAATCCTTAACAACTAGTGTAAATTGACTTTGTTTCTTTTCTTTATTTTTTTATTGTTCCATAATGGGGCATCAAAATTGCAAGAGTCTACCCATGTTTCAACTTTACATTCCATTTTCTCCTTTAATTTCTTTTTGAAAGGGTCCTTTTAGATGATCATGAAGGAAACCTCTAAAAAGGAGGGGAGGGAAACTTTTTTAGGTGGTGGAGACTTTGGAGGGATGGATGTTTTATGGAAGGAGGAACCTTGGTAGAAGGAGATATTTATACCAAAATATACGAGACTTAATATTTTTACTATCATAAATTGTCACCCTTGACAATTTCACACTATGTTTTGGTCCCCCTTAAGTTATTGGACATAATTAAGCATTCAATTTCCTAAATTATACATTCCATACCTTTTCTAAATATTTTTTGACAATTAGCATGCATAAAACAAATTCTCTCATTTAATACTTTATCCCTGACTCTTTAAACTTTTGAAAATAGGGATGGGACATTGCTACATAGGGCACCTTTGTCCCTCTATTTTGGCTCCAAATTCAAATATGTCAATTGTGACAATTTATTATTTGAAATTCAAATACTTAAATTCCGTTGTCGAGATTTAATTTTTGGGAAATTGAATAAGTGCTTATAAATCTTAGTAACAATGCCATCAAATTGTCAGAGACCTAAGAAGCATCTTAGTAATAACTAAAAAGAAGCTTGGAGAGTCCAAATCTCTAGCATAGTGCACATGCTTTTAGATTTTTAGAGTCTAGATGTTGTTGAGTAGAAATTGCAAGGTTACATGAAAATTGTAAAGGATGACAAACTCTTGCAATTTTAGTGTCCAATGTAGAAGATTGAAAAATCGCAAGGGTATAAGTAAAGCTCAACAAACCAACCAAATGAATGTTTTAATGCTTTTGCCTTAGAACTTTACTTTTTTTGGGATGTAATTTTTGTTAGAATCATCTATACCCTTGAACACTTTTCCATTACAATTTTTGAGACATTGTCCATACTTTAGGATTGAGCTACAAACTTACACAAGATGACTCAATGATGTAGGTATACATAAGGCTATTAGATCAATCTATAGAAGATTTGGAATTTGAAATTGTGTACCATGAAAATTTCAAGGCAACAATATCCAACAACGAAAACACACATTTTTTTATTCTCCTCTTTAATACATTTACATTCTTTAATCATTAAAATTTTAATTTTAATAATTTTCTAAAATAAATAAATAATACATAATTTTATGCTTAAACTCAAATAAGTACAATTATCTAATAAAATTGTAGGACCATACACTGAAATACAAAGATTACATACTTTAACTTTGCCTTAACAATTACATTAATTCTACATTAACTTCTAAGGTAAGTCTCTACATAGCCTTTGCATATTTACTAGAATTTTCTAAGCGAATTGAGTCATGCTTGCACTCTGATGATTTAGCAAGACTTGCTTTGTGGTTCCACGATCGAATCCTAGAGTGCAACAATATGTCATATTCACCAAACCCATCCAGGGAAATCTGAAGGTACTTCCAAAATAGGAAAGCAAAGGCCACCCACAATAGTGTGACACCTATATAGACCCTAGAAATGTTAGCAACCAATGGATTGAAACCCTCTCTAGGAAACACTATCATGTTGTTGCAGTTGTCCGGTCTTAGGAAAATTCACCGCCGACAATTCATCGAGGGAAAATTTACCGTCAGCAATTCACCATCATGGAAAATTCATCCCCAAGTAAAATTCACCCCCACAGAATATTAACTACATTGATATTTTTTAATGTATATTTCTAAAACTTTGATTTTATTAAAATATTAATGGAGTTAAATTTTTCGTGGGTGAATTTTCCATCACCATAAATTGCTGACAGTGAATTTTCTGCCTGTGAATTTGCCGAAATGATTTCTTCCCTTTACTCTCCATCTTTTATTTGCTTCTGCATCAGGCCTCCCTTTCTTGTGCACTGTAATGAAGCAGAGACAACACCAGAACAAGAACAAGAGTTGCCTTGATTGACCTTCTTTCTGCTATTGCTCTACCAATTCTTTATTTCCCTCAAAACTCACAAGCATTTAGATTTTCCTTTGTTGTGATCACCCAATAATCCAATTTATTTTGATCACTCTATAATCCATCATTTTTGAACCGGCGTTTTGGAAATAGTCTAAGCTTTCGTCATGCTCCAATATAAGATTCATGTAAACCCTTTCTCATCACCACTATCTCATTAACACAAGCATTCGTGGAATCATGAAGGAGCATTTTGTTTTAGATTTTTGGATTACAATCTGTTCGATTTTATTATTATAATCTGTTGAAGTTTTGAGTGATTTTGACATGGATAATCTTTTGTTTGGGGGGAGGGGGTGTTAGGGTCGAGTCCCTAAAAGGAGATCTTGTCGAATTTAGGGAAGGTAGGGACATTTGGTCAAACCATTTCTTTTGGGTACAACCATCAAATAAGGAAGTTGTGTTACAATGAACTGTTGTCTTGTTTCTAACTGTAGTTTTGTTTAAAGGGCGTTATGGGGAACTCGAGTTGTCTCTACATAATGGTGAGTTAAGTTGCGATGGAAACTAGTCATTTGTGATGGATTTCATCCCAGTTGAAGTTAAGACTATTTATGTTGGTTTCAAATACATCACTATCCAATGATACACCAGAAACAGTTTTTCTCATAAAATCATCTTAGATAAGACAAGAGACAAGTCTTGCAGGGTTTGAATAAAGCTGAATGCACAAAATTCACAAGTTTCAGTTATTGAGGACACAGGGGCTCCTCTCTCTGATATATTGTAACTCATGTTCATAAATACCTCCAACAAAATCCATTGTAAACAAGTCCACCGGTGTTTTCTTAACAAATTGATTGAAGTGAGCTTATGTTACTTATGTTTTAAAGTCTGAAGAGGAGTTGAAGTGAAATTGGTGAAGTGAGAAATTTTAAGGCTTGTGGTGTATGCTCATTGTTGTTTGTGCAAGAGAAGTCCATGAAGGCTTTAGAAGAAAGTAAACTATTGAATTAACTCATGAGATATCAGTTTGATATCTCTCATTCTTAAGGAGTTTCTCCCAATTTGAG
This sequence comes from Sequoia sempervirens, assembly GCA_007258455.2. Taxonomy (NCBI): domain Eukaryota; kingdom Viridiplantae; phylum Streptophyta; class Pinopsida; order Cupressales; family Cupressaceae; genus Sequoia; species Sequoia sempervirens. The sequence goes on along the minus strand of VDFB02175162.1, from coordinate 179,032 downwards.
CCTTTCCAGGTCAATTGTTGTTGTATTTTTCATTTCTTTGTGTTCTGTACTCTCTAATTGGTTAAATATGATTCCTTTTCACATTATTTGTACTTTGGGGATTGATTTCTATATTTTTCATAGAGATCAACTTTATCAATCAGTGTATTTTAAGGTTGAATAGGATCCATGTTGGTTTATTATTTAGTAGACTATACACACTAATTAAAAATCAGAAATGTTAGCAAGTTTTTTTTAATTTTGTGGATGTTTGTTTCTATGACCATTTTTATAGATTTATTATTAGGTGAACTAGTACAATTGAAAAGGTAAAGTTGTTTCCTTTCCAGCAAGAGAGAGTCCAAAGATTGGATAAGAAAAGCATGCTACCAAGGAGCTTGGCACAAGATGACACTCCATTTCTTAATAGAGGAGATTGATAAGGTTGGAGAAGGATGTTGCAAGTATTTCCCACTCTGTAGGGAGGATATAATGCATTATGGAACGATTGAAGAATAAATGATGTTTTTAGAGAATCCTTAAGCCAATGAGCTTAGCTAGTTTATCATGATAGAGTGCAGTTCTATGGGGATCAAAGTCTCCTAATATCTTTTTCTAAAGCCAAGTCAAACACATAAACTTTTCCCTATAGAGGAGGTGAAACTTGACTATTGATGGGCATATTTAGGATTATAGTTCATCTGTACCATTTTAGTGAAAATCAACAAATTACTTTTCTTATATTAAGATCAACAAAGTATGCTCTTGGTTCAACAGTTATTCTCATTATTTGGCTTTAAGAAAGATATCAACTATTAATTTTTGGGATGAATTTAAGAGTTTAATGGAGAAACAATCTCATCCTATGTCATAAAGAAGAAAGGTTCATACAAGTGAGTTTCTTATGAGGATTTCCCAAATGAATAAAGGAATCAAAGAGGATGACATTTTGATGTACATGAATTCTATAGCCATCTCAAAGCCTTGTATTGCTCTCAAAACTAAACAATATAGATTAGGCAAACTTTTATGCTCATTATTGAAATAGACAAGGAAGAAGACACATGGACATTAGGGTAAATCAAAGGCCAAAAGGAAAAAATGAACTTAAATTTCAACGTACTTCTATTACTATTAAATTTGATCCACATTGTGATGTTAACTATCATGTGATGTGATGCAAGCATGTTGTAAACTACATTTGGAATTTCACCCATAGAAAAGGAAAAGGAAAAAGGGGTAGCAAGAAGGTTGTTATTTCTTTCAAAAGTCAAGATGTGAAATGCAGTTTTGATGTGGATGAGACTTATTTACACCTCTTTTTACAAAAATAAAAAACTATGTAGGTGGTAATGAGGGACAAATAGATAGTGAGTATAAGTCTTTTCATTATTAGTCCCTGCCATAGGCGGAGACTATTGTTTTCAGTGAGCTAAATTCAATGAGTTTGCTTGTTGGAAACCACACCATAAGAGAAATAGGAGGCTTTTCTATGGTTTATAGTATTTTCATTTTTCTAATCTATTTTTTGCTAATTCTTCTTTATTTTCTGATTGGTCGATCATGTTTTTGCTGGGGGTTTTTGGATTTTTCTGTATAAAAATTTTAGGGAAAAGATCTAGTGACCAATCAAAAGCAAAGAGGCATGGCTTTCTAATGTTTTGAGGGTTGTGGACGTGTCTTATTATTGATTGGAGTCTATTTTTAGTGTTCTCTAGTGTGCACGTATAAAGGCATGTGTCATGAGCCATGTGTCTGTCGCATGCTTGAGCAAGGAAAAAAGAGCATGAATTTTTATTTTTGTTTTGAGATGGATTTAGTAAAATAGTTCATGTGCCTTGTCTATGCTTCCACATTTTGCATACATGGCTACATCCATGCAGGGACAAATGGCTTTAGGCTCCCTTTCAATGCAGATTTCTATTTGTCTCCCTTCAGTTGCTTCTTGTTTCATTTTGTTGTGGGGTTGCTGGGAGAACATAACTCCCCACTAGAGCACCTTCTATTCTCATCATTTTTCAAAAAGTCCAAAGCATGCATAGAACTGGTGAAGGCCACCAGAGATGTTCTAATGGCTCTTGATACAAAGATTGCTGTAGAAGTCAGGCTTGTCAACAAGGTAAATAAAGGTCCATTTTGTGCATATCCGACAATATACTTTAGGTTTACGTCTCTTGCAATGGGGATTATATGACAGGGATGCAATTTTAATTACTACTGATTTTCAAGATAAATTTTCCAACTTTTTTGAGTCCCCATTACCAATGTATTTTTGTTATTGCACAATGTAAATACATTAGCTTTGAAATTTGTGGTAATATTTTTAGTGATGATCTGGTAATATTTTTCCTGTTTGAAAAATATATTTCAAATCATTGTATTTCTTTGCTCAAAGGTTCGTGCTAGTTTTCCTCTTATTCATTTACAAATTTCATTTATTATATATTTCTGTTTAAATTTCTTGTTTATGTTGTACATGTATCTTTTTTGTGTTACAGGCTACAACATCCTTGTGTTCCAAAGCTCCAATTTCATCACAGACAGGTAGGATGTTAGCGGAAGTTGTGAGCTTCAGAATTACAACTACCAGTTCTATTTGCTTGTAAGTTTTAAAATCCTTTTAAAAAATCTATTTTGTACATATCCTGCAATCTATCACATTTCTTTGAGATATCCTTTATCTAATTGGTTTTGCTTCGTATTGGGTTTTGGTGGATTGAAGTTTAATTCACCGATAGGGAACTTTAAGGTATGGAGTTCACTGAAGTTTTTAGTTTTTTTGCATAGTCTTGCTTGATTTAGTTTTATTTCTACAAAGTGACACTAGTTGTTTTTAATTCTATTGTCTGGGCTAGTTGCTGCTTGCTCCTTTAAATACCATAAACTTGACTATAGTTTGGGTTTTGGTGCAACTAAATGGAAGATGTTTTATTTTCTGTTAGATCTAGCATTGGTTGTGCTTTGAAGCAACACATTAGATGTTTTTGAAGGCTAAAAAACCCTCTTTGAATAAGAAAACAGAGGAGATCAACTTCATTCATTGTATTCATGAAGCTCTAGAGAGTTCATTGTATGCTTCGGAACACCTGTAAGGAAAATAATTGTTAGAAAAAATAAAGGATGATTAGTTTTTAAATATATTACAGATTTCTTTCGCAAGTAGTTTGATTTTAAATTTGATATTCACATTGATTTTTTAGCTTTTTTTATTTTTAATCTTGTTTAGAAGTGCAATAGATACAATGTTCAGTGCCATTATTTTTTGCGGTTATTTGTTTTTGTTTTGTTTGTTTAGCTTGATTTGTTGTAATATATTTTACTTTAGTCTCATTATTATGTGTGATTAATTGCAAACATTAATAATAAAAACTCAATTTCAGTTTGTATGTATGATCTTTGTACAACTTAAGTGTTGCTGCTCTATTTTTGCCAAAACAATTTGTGGGTATGATAATCGGAGTGTCTAATCAAACAAATCATTTTTCCTTTCTGTTGTGCAGTAGAAAATTAGATTAATAGTTGAATTTGAGAGTGAAGAAAGTCTTTTGGTAGATTATTATTTACAACGGTCTCAACATCTTTTCTTGGTTGTTATAGCAGAAATTGCTTTGGTTAAAACCTTCATAAGAAAATAGCTCATTACCTTGTTTATGCTTCCACATTTTGCATATTAGTGGAGATTTTCCATGGTAAGATTGCGCTTTTCCAGCGTGTATGTGTGTTTGAAATGTTTCCTAAGTTTAATTTTCTTAATCACATACCTTTCAAAGGACTAACAATAGTTCTAAAACAAAGCATAAACAAAATTTGGTGATTTGTAGTTCACAAAGTACAAATTTGTGGCGAATTATGCACCATTTTAATACCAGAGCAAGACAAACTCATGGAGATTCAAGTGGAAAGCGCAATTGTATCATAGTGACAAGGTCTTCAAATGGAGAAGGTTTAGTTGCAATGAATCCAGAGAAAGTGGGTTGACGTCAGATGTAATTGGGGGATTGTTGACGTGGTTTTTGAGACCGCACCAACACAGAATAAAGTCTCCCAATGGATGCTCTATCCTCTCTTGAACAAAGTATTCAGCATGCTAGGATTGCGAGTAAGATCATGCTTTCAACTCCAAGGTTCCTTAAGTGCGAATAGGCTCAGTTTGGCTCGATGTGATATTGCTGGTATTTCAAGGGGACTTACACAATTGTTCGATGGCTAACAACAAACAGCAGACTAAGGGCTTTGCGTGTAAGTCGAATGATTTGGCAAATGAGCACAAGTTTCCTAATCCTAACTGGAAATAAACTGAATTAAAAGGGGGTGTAGGGCCTAAGAAGTTTATCTTATATCTAAGGACGGGACGTGGGATCAATCTTGACAAACTTCGACCAGACTTTGCTCCGCCTCACGTTGGACAACTTACACAAAGTCGGTGCAATCTTCAAGGGAGTGGCAAGAGGTTTTCAAATTATAACTCAACATGTAAGCACCATCGGAAGGACACATACAAACACATGAATCACAATTGAAGTTAAGTTTGTAAAGTTTTCCAGTTGACCACACAAGGAAAACTTACCGTCAGCAAGCCGCTAGTGGTATGGATGAAATGAAGTTGTCTCAATTAACACCACAAGTCCACAACTAACATCTACTTGCATGATAATGAAAACTATTTTACTTTAAGCTACTTGAAAGATGCTACGTGAATTAGAAGGACGAAGAAGCCTCAACAACTATTCACAACAAAGAAGGATTCACCATCAATGAAAAATTCTTTATTATGAATGCATACATGACAACTTCTTACAAAGTATCCAAAGGGAAGACTTTCCTTCCTTTTCAATCTAAACTAATATGCTAAGATATTACAACTAAAGTACCTCTGCTCTACTCTCTAGTCCGAATCTAAACTCTACTTCTAATGAGATTACAAATGAGGGGGACTCCCCCTTTATATAGCTAGCCAAGTCCCAAAAGACGGCTAGGGTTACAATCAATAGAGTGGCTAAAATCGTGCCACCTCAGCCCTAAACAAGATTTGCCCTAAAAACCGCCACAAAGGAAAGTGGGGTAATAAATGAGCCATAATGTCCATTATTCCTTCTAGAAGATTTCGTTTGTAGATGCGTTCACACTATCCTTGATCTTCTCTCTTGGCGTTATTCCTTGACTTTTTCCACTAGAGGGTCTTCATCTTCTTTTCATTTTGAGCCCTGAAAATGTTTCTTCAACACTTAGCCATTTTCTTGCAAATTTTCCTCCTTCGAGATTGAAACTTGTAACTTTATCTTCCTTCGAAGGTTGTGATATCATCGTGCTTCACCACTTCCAGTCATCATGCTATGGCCTCGACATTTCTCCTGAAAAACAAGCAAGGAGGAGAGTATTAGAGCACTTCATAATATAAATCCATCCTACTTACCAGGGTTCTCACGTTCTAGTTTCCAAGTGTTCACTTCTTTGCGTTCAAATTCTTCATGCCTTAGCCAATTTTTTAATCCATCCTCTTCAAGGGCCTATCATCTTTGAGAAATTCATTTCACTTGCTGGAGCTCCGACAACTTTGATTTTATTCATCTCTGGCTCAAGAAGACCATTGTCACGAAGAATTCGAGCAAATTCACCTAGGCAGTTTCTTTCAAATTCATCGTCTGGAGGATTTCACCTTGAAAATACGTTTTCTTCACTTTGCCTTAGAAGATTTCAAGTTTCCCTTAGGAAATTCATCAACCTGGTGCCCACTTAAAATCTTCATCCCAGAATCCTCGACAAGCTGTGGAAGACCTTAAAATCAACTCCTCAACAGAAATCATCAATACCCAGAAGAAAATTTCCTCCAGAACGCTTCAAATCCATGGGTACCCAATGAACGGGTTCATTTATTTCTCTGAATTTTGAACCTTAGAAAATTATTCTTTCAACAATTTTGTTCTCATTCTTCGATCCCCTCTGAGAATTTTGCTCTGACTTGGAAAATTTTTATCAATCTTGTGGAGCTGACATTCATTGACTTCATCACTGGCAAAATTCACTCGGACTTCAGGAAAATTCACCATCTCACCAGACTTAGGAATTTCTCTAAGAAAGAACATTTGTGCCTTAGAAAATTTTAAATCACTTTGAAAAATTTTCCTTAGCAATTTTTTATATCCAACTCGATCAACTTGGCTTGTGAAAAATACCAACTTCACTCAGAAAATTTTCAAGAGGGCGCCTAGCACATTTTATCCTCCGCTCACCACCTTGGATTTTATTTCATACTTAGAAAATACTTGAAGTTCCAACACCTAAAAAAAAAAAATTTCATATCACATCATCCTATATTTCATCTCACCATTTGCATTTAACTCCACACTTGTAAGGCAATTTTATTTAAAATTCCTAACACCTAGGAAAATTTTCCAACACTTCTCATGCCTTAGGACATTTTCTAACACTTCATCACTTATCACCCCTAGCGCCACACACTTGAGAGAAATTTCAAAAAAAAATCACGCCCAATATTCATCCTTACTACCTCACACGCCTTAGGAAATTTTTTTCAACACCCACCACCTTAGGCGCATTTGGGACTTGATGGAGGATAACGCCTATCATTTATCCTTGTATTCACCACGCCATTGAGGAATTTACTCACCCTTTTACTTCATTTACTTACCTTTTACACCTCAATCTTGGCGCATTTGAGCATGTCAAGAGGAATGGAGACTTTCAACGCCTAGGCATGTGGCTTTTGAGCTTCCTTGTTTTTGTCCTCATATGGCCCCATTTGGGCACATTTTACATGTAGAGGAGGATGAAGCATCTTTGACCCATGTTGACTAGCTAAAGATGGGCGCATATTGCATGATGAGGAGGACAACTTTTACCACGCCTCAGCTAATGACCTTTCAGCTTCTTATTTTTGTCCTCACATGGCAGCCTTTGGGTGCATTTCAGCCTAGCTGGAGGATAAACTTTGCTTGACTTTGCTTTGACCACCTTTTAGCTGGGCGCATTTCAGCATGTGTGAAGGACGAGACTCATACTTAGAAAAAATTTCAAATATCTTGCACCAACTCTTCCTTGGGCGCATTTTGGCATGGGAGGAGGATAAAACCCTTTGACCTCTTTGACTTTCTTGCTTGTTGGGCGCATTTAGGCCATGGTGGAGGATATTCATTTGCCTTAGAAACTTTTTTCAACAACTCTTGAAGTGGGCGCATTTTGCCTTGTGTGGAGGATGAGAGTTATACTTAGAAAATTTTAAAACTTTCTCCTGAGTTCCCTTGGGCGCATTTTGCTATGCCAACAGGATAAACCTTGTTGACTTGCATTGACTACTTGTGCCTTGGGCGCATTTGGAGGTGGTAGGCGGATTTTTAATGCCTTAGAAAATTTTCAAACATCTGAAGGCAAGCTGGGCGCATTTTCAAGGTGGTGGAAGATAAAGCTCCAGACTTAGACATTTTTCTCGTCTTTGCCGGTTTCTTCATGCCTTACTATAAATAGTAAGCTTCTTAATTTTGCGTCTCTGAAGCTCGGAATGTCTTGAAACTTTGCACACTGCATCCTCATGACCTCGTGGTCCTGTCGACACTGCCATTTTTAGTTGACCTGCTATTTTTGGCCCATTTTTGGTGGTGATTTGCTAAAAATAGCAACCTCTTGTTTCTGATAGCTCCACTGCTCCGATCGAGTTGAAATTGGAATGAGGCGCTCCTCACCATGTGACCTGCTGGCTGACGCTCACACATGCAGTTGATTTACTATTTTTAGCTAGTTTCCAAATTGACTTACTATAGATAGTAAGTGCTCCAATCGACTTGAAATTTCACCAGTAGATAGCTTGAAGGACGCTGATCGTGGTGGTTTACACCGGTTTTCAAAATTTTTGACATTTTCCGCCTATTTTTAGGCCCCGAAGCTGGAAACCCTAATTTTCTTTGCATGCGTATCAAATGAACTCTGTTTGACTCTGTTTCTGTGGCACTGTGATCAGTTCTTGAATCTGAACTGCTGGGAAGCGGCTGCCGGGACACACTTGCCAAAAATAGCAAGTTCCTTACTGAGTGAGAATCTTCGTTTGCATGTCACACCATCGCGAAGCTCTCGAAAAACCCATCAGGAATCACCCAACATGCAAAAGAAACCCTGACATGCAAACCCTAAAAATAGCCTCAGAAGGCTGAACATTGAAAGTGGTCGCCTCGTTTTGCATGTTATATCATCGCGAAGGTCTCAAAAAACCCAGAAGGAATATCCAGACATGCAAAGAAAAACTCTGCATCTTAACCTTAAAATTTGCCCCAAAAGCTGGATGGCTAAAAATAGTAAGTTGTCTGTTTTCACTCAAATTTTGCATACGAGCAGTCTGATGTGCCCTGAATGCTGTGTGACTGTCAGAATCTCAAAAAATGCTGACGAACTGCACTGAATTTCACACTTACTAAAAATAGTAAGTACCTCAGAATCTGATGAAATTTTGCTGAGAGTCTGCTGGAAGCATACTAACAAGAACGCTAAGCTCAAATTTCAAGTTATTCACCTCGTTTGACTTCAAATTGGTTGGAAAGACTCAAACCCTAATTTTAGACTTGGCCAAATTCATGTTGAAGCCTGTAGACGGGAACGTCCCCAGGAAGCGAACCATAGAAAAGAGACAGACGGAGAGAGACACACACAAAAACCAAAGCCAAAACGACTAGAATGGAGCAAAAATTAGGGGTCCCCATTTGAATGGGGCGATGTGTGAAAAAGGTCACAACATCTGGCATCCCCACGGGAAAGTGTTGAAAAACACTTTAAGAATTGAACCTTGATTAATCTTCCTCAAACCATCATACAGCAAGATACCTACTCAAAGGGGAGAAGAATCCGATATTGGACCAGAACACTTTCATCTAAGACCATGTGAGTGTGTGCATTCATTCCATCTCTTAACCATTTCGTCTTCCGGAAGCGGCCACAGGAGGTTATATAAATATCTTAACTTCAAAAGCATCTTTGACATTGCCTCACTGCCAGTCAGGAGTCCATAGCCCCGACGAGGTTGTCGCTACAATTCTCACGAATATTGCTCCACTGCTGGCCGGGCGTCCATAGCCCCGGTGGAGTTACTCGTATGTTCCCAAAACCAATATTTCACAATATTTTCTTTTTTTCTCATTTTCTTTCTTTCTTTTCTTGTTTTTTCAGATATTTCTTTTAAGCACATTCTCTTTTCTTCGTTTGATTTCTCCGTCAATTCCTTGATTGGCTGGCAGGCAATGAAGCCTCCAATGGGTTTGAGAATTGTAGTGGCGCTGAAGCAAGACGTAAGATTTTAACCTGCCCAGACCTTTCCCAAGAAACCAAAATGACTCAGAATGGAGATAGGTAAGATATTCAGGATCTTTGGACTCATGTGTTAAGACACAATAATGGGTTGACCTCCCCAAACGAGTTCAATCTCTAACTCGATGATGACAAGAGGAAAACAACCATAGTCCTTTTCAAAAATTTGTGCAAATTCCAGTGGAAAGAAACCACGTTGTGAGAGTTAAAACCATCATCACCCCCGTTGCAATGGGGAAAACCCTAAATCCTTGCCCATTCCAAACCAAAACCACTTGAGCAGACAACTCAAGGGATGGGAATGCCAAACCAAAAACCCAAAGGGCAACAAACCAAAACCAAAAGAAAGAAAAATAGGAAAGCAAACGGAAAGCAAACAAACGGGAAGCAAACCCTAATCTAACTATATTACAAGGTAGGCTCTCGAAGAGAACCTAGGGCTGGAAATAATGCTTGAGGAATCTCCCATCATCTGGCAACGAGATATCCCCTCTTGTTCTTGTTCGTAACTTAAATGCATCATCTCCCAGGATCTCAAAAGCTCGATCAGGGTCCAACCATGATTTGTCAATCCATCTGTTCATGACCCTTTGATGCATGGTGAAACTTCCCATAGTTTCATCTCTTTTCTCCTCCAAGCGCGCCGGCTGGGAATACCTTGTTTGAATCTGGTCCTTTCCCCAATTGACTTCCTCGCATTCTTCCTCTGGGACTTTCTCTGAGGAGGTTTTACCCATGGCACCTATGTTCTCTGAATAGAAAGCTTCGTAAATGGGTAACAATAAGTCTCTGATGGGGGCACTTTCTGTCTCTTGCTTTACATCTTTTAACATAGAATCTCTGAACGTCCCTTCATTCTCATTCCTACTTGAATCATTTTCAATCAACACTCTGGTGAAGGTAGGTGTATCCTTTGAAAACTTCTCTCCCTCCGAGCTTTGCAATGTGAGGACTTCTTTCTTAACAGGCTTGTATGAACCCAAATCAGTCTCCATGAATAAAACATCACTATTTTCACCACATTCTATGATCATTAACTTGAGCCATGGTGTACTTTCAATTTTTATCTAATTCGGAACTCCTCTCCAAGGCAACCACATGTGGGAGAAGTCAGTTGTAATGTATCCATTCAATTTTCTGGACCATTCTCTGCTCAATAGCATGCCATAACCATCCAGTATATCCACCACTGATATGTCGATGCGACTTTGAATTCTGGGATCTGCCGCTAGCTGCATATGGATATTACTTAACTCTCCTACAACTAGAACTTCAGTCTTATCCAGCTGAGTCACTTTCTTGTTGGTCTAGAGCGGGATTATACCCAATGCCTGACATACCTTCAGAGGCATGACATTACTTGATGCACCAGAATCGATCAAACAATTATGCAATAACCTTCCAAAAATTTTAACTGAAACCAGAAATGGGGCTGGCTCACCCCTCCCCTGATAAAATACCACTGGCTTCTTCTTTTCATCTACTGAAGCATTCTTCTTTTCATCTTTTCTACTTGATTGAAGTTGATTGTCTTGAACAATCTCTTTTGGATTTTGTGTTTGCTCTTGTTTTTGCTTTTGCTCCGTAGGAATATTGAACCATTTCTTTTTATCTTCGATCCATGACTTTTCAGGAGCGTTCGAAGAACCTTGTACCATACCTATGAAATTTTGAGGTTGTTGCAGAGCTTCCCAAGTGTCAAATGGCGCGTGAGGCACTTCTTCCACCATATTTGCACTCTACATAGGATGAGACTGTGTGTTCATAGGAGGATTCCTTAATGGGCCAGGTTCTTGGGACGTACTCTTCACAATAGGCGTTTCATACACACTTCTCAAAATTGTATCTCGAACCTCTGAAATCTTCATTAACTCATGCAAGGGGAGACTAACCTTCATTCTTTTGAATTCTTCTAACACATAAGAGCCAAGTATTTTCACGTCCTCTCTAGGAAGACTTTCCTTTTGTCTTTGCTCAGCTTGATGAATTGGTTGCTGAATAACTTGTTGTCCTCCTCCGCCTTGCGTTGCGTTCTGTCGCCTGTATTTTGGAGAATCTCTAGGTAAACCTGGATTATTGCTTGCATTGGGATTCGGTGGAGTTGCAAAATTATTAGGAGGTACCGATGACATCAGTGGCTCTATCTGATGATAACTCCTTTGATAAACTTTAGGGGCTTCACCTCTAGTAGTTTGAAAAGCTTGTACCTCCCCTCTTCCTTCTACCAAGAAGCTGTTGTTGAGAGGTGTAAAAATATAACCATCTCTATAAAGAGACTCTTCTGGTGATGCATATGTGGCTTGAACTTCTGATGGTATTTGAAACTCTGGCATCCCCACTGGAGCGTTTGATGAAGTTGATGGAAATTGTTGATTAACTGGTGGGGGCGTATAACTCTGGAACTCAGGTGGAAAATTGCAATCATCAATTATCAATGCCTGATCATATCTGGGCGCTGGGACTAATTCATATCCTATAATTGGAGGGTTCTCTGTGGCCCCTGTATTACTCGTTTCACTTTTGAGAATACCAGCCACCACTTGGAATTCATGACACTGAAGCTCAGAGTGCTGGTTTGTGTTATGTAACCTACACCATCCTGACGAGGCAGTTTCGGTCATATAAATTCTATCTACAGGATGGTTTTTAGGAGGTGGCGGATTGTCTAATGGCGATGGCACTCCTCCACTGTTGGGACCTGCATTCCAAGACCTTCTTTGAAATCCTTGATTGTTATTTCTATACCCGTGACTGTTATCTTGATGGTATCCCTGATGGGTATCGTGATGACTTGGAGGATTATTCTGATATCCTCGGTTAGCACCTTGGTGTGCCTGATAGTTTCGTGGCATAGCTGGCGTCTGATTATTTTGATTCTTGAGGTGAGTCACCTCAGCTGACAGCCTCTTCACTTGTTCTATCAAATCTTTTATTTCATCTTTCTCCTCTAGAATTTTCATTGGCGGCACCGTGTTCTGGAGATAAATAGGCTATGTGACTGGTGTCTGGGATAAAGGCATCCCAGGATGGAGAACTAACTGACTTGATGGTGCTTGTACTTGATAAGCTAGCTGTGGAATTGCATTTAACGCCGGAACTTGTTGATTCCATGTTGAGCCAAACATTGGCACTTGATTGTTTGTCGTAGCTAGGCCGGTGTAGAGTACGGGCCCAGTTATATTCTATCCTAAACCTTGACTTACTTCAATAGCTTTAGCGTAAGCTTGATTTATGTCTGCTAGAGTGGGGTGAGATCTTACGAACATTGCAGTCAAAGGATCAAGTGTTGAATAGTAGCATTCTCGAGCATCGTCAATAACATAAGGAGTGTGTAACCTATTGAGGGCCTTTTGGAACCTATTGTTGAATGCATGAATGGGCTCTTTGTCTTGTCTTCTCACTTCTGCAAATTGACGATATAGCTCTACAGGGGTGGCAGGTATACCAAACTTTCTGATGAAGGCCTCCTTCATCTGCTCCCATGTTCTTATAGACCCCACGGGTAGGTGAATGAACCAAAAATGAGCCTCTTCTCCCAAAGAATATGGAAATAGGCGGCAAGCCACATCTGCATACCCAATCTGCCTATTGCGTAGGTGACCTTCAAACATCTTGATATGGTCCTCGGCCGTGTAGTTAACATCATTGGAAATGAACTTAGGACAAAATTTTTTAGGATTCTTTGGCATCTCATGGTAATCTTGAAACTCTAGCAGAGATGGGTTGGTAACCAACCATGTAGCACCGTTGGGAGCAGGTTGACCGCCTTGTTGACCTCCTGGTTGAGCCATTGCTTGAATTGGTAGTCGCCTTTGATACACAATCACATGGGCTGGCTGTTGTACAACTTGTTTCGGTTGAGCAAACCTCGAAGCACTAGGTGGAGTTTTGAACAAACTTAAAATTTCTTCTCCGCTTTCTTCGCTTGACTGAACTTCTTCATTTGATAAAAATTCTTCACTTGACCTGGCTTCTTTGCTTGAATGAACTTCTTTCTTCTTCCTTGATCTCGTAGGTAGCTCTAACTCCACAAAATCTTTATATGAATTGGGCGTAGAGCTCAAGATTCTCTTCAACTTGTCTGGCGAAAACGAACTGATACGATCCAGGATGTAGCTACTTCTGCGCGGGATTATTCAATCTTGAGAGAACACCATCTTGACTTATGATAATTTTCTCCAATAGAAACTTTTGTGTAATTCAAACCCTTTCTACTTCAACACAACTGTATGCCATAGTTGTTTTTCACGTGGCCCTCCTTCTAGCGCCAATTCTGTTGACGTGGTTTTTGAGACCGCACCAACACAAAATAAAGTCTCCCAACGGATGCTCTATCCTCTCTTGAACAAAGTATTCAGCATGCTAGGATTGCGAGTAAGATCATGCTTTCAACTCCAAGGTTCCTTAAGTGCGAATAGGCTCAGTTTGGCTCAATGTGATATTGCTGGTATTTCAAGGGGACTTACACAATTGTTCGACGGCTAACAACAAATAGCAGAATAAGGGCTTTGCGTGTAAGTCGAATGATTTGGCAAATGAGCACAAGTTTCCTAATCCTAACTAGAAATAAACTGAATTAAAAGGGGGTGTAGGGCCTAAGAATTTTATCTTCTATCTAAGGACAGGACGTGGGATCAATCTTGACAAACTTCGACCAGACTCTGCTCCGCCTCACGTTGGACAACTTACACAAAGTCGGTGCAATCTTCAAGGGAGTGGCAAGAGGTTTTCAAATTATAACTCAACATGTAAGCACCATCAGAAGGACGCATACAAACACATGAATCACAATTGAAGTTAAGTTTGTAAAGTTTTCCAGTTGACCACACAAGGAAAACTTACCGTCAGTAAGCCGCTAGTGGTATGGATGAAATGAAGTTGTCTCAATTAACACCACAAGTCCACAACTAACATCTACTTGCATGATAATGAAAACTATTTTACTTTAAGCTACTTGAAAGATGCTACGTGAATTAGAAGGATGAAGAAGCCTCAACAACTATTCACAACAAAGAAGGATTCACCATCAATGAAAAATTCTTTATTATGAATGCATACATGAAAACTTCTTACAAAGTATCCAAAGGGAAGACTTTCCTTCCTTTTCAATCTAAACTAATATGCTAAGATATTACAACTAAAGTACATCCGCTCTACTCTCTAGTCCAAAATCTAAACTCTACTTCTAATGAGATTACAAATGAGGGGGACTCCCCCTTTATATAGCTAGCCAAGTCCCAAAAGACAGCTAGGGTTACAATCAATAGAGTGGCTAAAATCGTGCCACCTCAGCCCTAAACAAGATTTTCCCTAAAAACCGCCACAAAGGAAAGTGGGGTAATAAATGAGCCATAATGTCCATTATTCCTTCTAGAAGATTCTGTTTGTAGATGCGTTCACACTATCCTTGATCTTCTCTCTTGGCATTATTCCTTGACTTTTTCCACTGGAGGGTCTTCATCTTCTTTTCATTTTGAGCCTTGAAAATGTTTCTTCAACACTTAGCCATTTTCTTGCAAATTTTCCTCCTTCGAGATTGAAACTTGTAACTTTATCTTCCTTCGAAGGTTGTGATATCATCGTGCTTCACCACTTCTAGTCATCGTGCTCTGGCCTCGACATTTCTCCTGAAAAACAAGCAAGGAGGAGAGTATTAGAGCACTTCATAATATAAATCCATCCTACTTACCAGGGTTCTCACGTTCTAGTTTCCAAGTGTTCACTTCTTCGCGTTCAAATTCTTCATGCCTTAGCCAATTTTTTAATCCATCCTCTTCAAGGGCGTATCATCTTTGAGAAATTAATTTCACTTGCTGGAGCTCTGACAAATTTGATTTTATTCATCTCTGGCTCAAGAAGACCATTGTCACAAAGAATTCGAGCAAATTCACCTAGGCAGTTTCTTTCAAATTCATCGTCTGGAGGATTTCACCTTGAAAATACGTTTTCTTCACTTTGCCTTAGAAGATTTCAAGTTTCCCTTAGGAAATTCATCAACCTAGTGCCCACTTAAAATCTTCATCCTAGAATCCTCGACAAGCTGTGGAAGACCTTAAAATCAACTCCTCAACAGAAATCATCAATACCCAGAAGAAAATTTCCTCCAGAACACTTCAAATCCATGGGTACCCAACGAACGAGTTCATTTATTTCTCTGAATTTTGAACCTTAGAAAATTATTCTTTCAACAATTTTGTTCTCGTTCTTCGATCCCCTCTGAGAATTTTGCTCTGACTTGGAAAATTTTTATCAATCTTGTGGAGCTGACATTCACTGACTTCATCACTGGCAAAATTCACTCGGACTTTAGGAAAATTCACCATCTCACCAGACTTAGGCATTTCTCTAAGAAAGAACATTTGTGCCTTAGAAAATTTTAAATTACTTTGAAAATTTTGCCTTAGCAATTTTTTATATCCAACTCGATCAACTTGGTCTGTGAAAAATACCAACTTCACTCAGAAAATTTTCAAGAGGGCGCCTAGCACATTTTATCCTCCGCTCACCACCTTGGATTTTATTTCATACTTAGAAACTACTTGAAGTTCCAACGCCCAAAAAAAAAAAAATTCATATCACATCATCCTATATTTCATCTCACCATTTGCATTTAACTCCACACTTGTAAGGCAATTTTATTTAAAATTCCTAACGCCTAGGAAAATTTTCCAACACTTCTCATGCCTTAGGAGATTTTCTAACACTTCATCACTTATCACCCCTGGCACCACACACTTGAGAGAAATTTCAAAAAAAAATCACGCCCAATATTCATCCTTACTACATCACACGCCTTAGGAAATTTTTTTCAACACCCACCACCTTAGGTGCATTTGGGACTTGATTGAGGATAATGCCTATCATTTATCCTTGTATTCACCACGCCATTGAGGAATTTACTCACCCTTTTACTTCATTTACTTACCTTTTACACCTCAATCTTGGCGCATTTGAGCATGTCAAGAGGAATGGAGACTTTCAACACCTAGGCATGTGGCTTTTGAGCTTCCTTGTTTTTGTCCTCATATGGCCCCATTTGGGCACATTTTACATGTAGAGGAGGATGAAGCATCTTTGACCCATGTTGACTAGCTAAAGATGGGCGCATATTGCATGATGAGGAGGACAACTTTTACCACGCCTCAGCTAATGACCTTTCAGCTTCTTATTTTTGTCCTCACATGGCAGCCTTTGGGCGCATTTCAGCCTAGCTAGAGGATAAACTTTACTTGACTTTGCTTTGACCACCTTTTAGCTGGGCGCATTTCATCATGTGTGAAGGACGAGACTCATACTTAGAAAAAATTTCAAATATCTTGCACCAACTCTTCCTTGGGCGCATTTTGGCATGGGAGGAGGATAAAACCCTTTGACCTCTTTGACTTTCTTGCTTGTTGGGCACATTTAGGCCATGGTGGAGGATATTCGTTTGCCTTAGAAACTTTTTTCAACAACTCTTGAAGTGGGCGCATTTTGCCTTGTGTGGAGGATGAGAGTTATACTTAGAAAATTTTAAAACTTTCTCCTGAGTTCCCTTGGGCGCATTTTGCTATGCCAACAGGATAAACCTTGTTGACTTTCATTGACTACTTGTGCCTTGGGCACATTTGGAGGTGGCAGGCGGATTTTTAATGCCTTAGAAAATTTTCAAACATCTGAAGGCAAGCTGGGTGCATTTTCAAGGTGGTGGAAGATAAAGCTCCAGACTTAGACATTTTTCTCGTCTTTGCCGGTTTCTTCATGCCTTACTATAAATAGTAAGCTTCTTAATTTTGCGTCTCTAAAGCTCGGAATGTCTTGAAACTTTGCACACTACATCCTCACGACCTCGTGGTCTTGTCGACACTACCATTTTTAGCTGACCTGCTATTTTTGGCCCATTTTTGGTGGTGATTTGCTAAAATTAGCAACCTCTTGTTTCTGATAGCTCCACTACTCTGATCGAGTTGAAATTGGAATGAGGCGCTCCTCACCACGAGACCTGCTGGCTGACACTGACGCATGCAGTTGATTTACTATTTTTAGCCAGTTTCCAAATTGACTTACTATAAATAGTAAGTGCTCCGATCGACTTGAAACTCACAGCAGATAGCTTGCTGATGATCGCGGTGGTTTACACCGGTTTTCAAAATTTTTGACTTTTTACACCTATTTTTAGGCCCCAAAGCTGGAAACCCTAATTTTCTTTGCATGCGTATCAAATGAACTCTGTTTGTCTCTGTTTCTGCGGCACTGCGATCAGTTCAAGAATCTGAACTGCTGGGAAGCAGCTGGCGGGACACACCTGCCAAAAATAGCAAGTTCCTTTCTAAGTGAGAATCTTCGTTTACATGTCACACCATCGCGAAGCTCTCGAAAAACCCATCAGGAGTCACCTGACATGCAAAAGAAACCCTGACATGTAAACCCTAAAAATAGCCTCAAAAGGCTGAAATTTGAAAATGGTCGCCTCGTCTTGCATGTTATATCGTCGCGAAGGTCTTGAAAAACCCAGAAGGAATATCCAGACATGCAAAGAAAAACTCTGCATCTGAACTTTGAAATTTGCCCCGGAAGCTAGATCGCTAAAAATAGTAAGTTGTCCGTTTTCGCTCAAATTTTGCGTACGAGTAGTCTGATGTGCCCTGAATGCTGTGTGACTGTCGGAATCTCAAAAAATGCTGATGAACTACACTGAATTTCACACTTACTAAAAATAGTAAGTACCTCAGAATCTGATGAAATTTTGCTGAGAGTCTGCTGGAAGCATACTAACAAGAACGCTAAGCTCAAATTTCAAGTTATTCACCTTGTTTGACTTCAAATTGGCTGGAAAGACTCAAACCCTAATTTCAGACTTGGCCAAATTCATGTTGAAGCCTGCAGACGGGAACGTCCCCAGGAAGCAGACCATAGAAAAGAGATAGACGGAGAGAGAGAGACACAAAAACCAAAGCCAAAACGACCAGAATGGAGCAAAAATTAGGGGTCCCCATTTGAATGGGGCAATGTGTGAAAAAGGTCACAACAGGGATGCTTTTAACAACTTTAAAACTTGAAAATATCTATTGATGCAGAGTCCATTTCATCTTCATGTCTATACCTGCAAATGGGCTTGAACAAAGATAGGTCCTTTCTATTTTTTTTTTAAACCAATGATTATTTTTTATCATTATCTAAAGCAAATTTTTATTTTTGGTTTTCCCAAAATCATGTATCACTTTATTTTTTAATTTCCCCAAACTCATGTATCTTATGTTTGCTTTTTGATAGGTGATTGTGACAACCTTAGAATTTTTGCATTTCCTTGAGCCTTCAAATGTAGCCGTTGTAGGCTTGCCATTTGGTACTAAACTTCACATACCAGATCATGTATGAAAATTTACATATGCTTAGCACAAAGCCTGATCTAGAAATTTTAGTTGTTCAAAGATCAATCTTAGCTATCCACTCACTCATCTTTGATCTCCTTCAAAATGATTTGTCTCTGTAAGGAATTACTGAACCATTCACAAAATTTAAAAAGATATAAATAATCATGTGTAAACCAAGAGTAAGATGAAAAATAAAGGGTAATTTTTTATTCTCCTACTAGCCCAAGCTTAATTCATGTCTTTTGTTTATCATTCCCTGCAGCGATACTTATGTGATGTACTATTTTGGTATTTCTTTGTTTCTAAATTTTTTAGAGGTAAAAGATTAAGGGTATGGCTAATGCTTTGGGTTTTTCAGTTTTTTTTCTTTTCAAGTTGGGGCAGTTTCTAGATTTTCAGTTGATCCAAGTATTTTTCTTGGAAACATATTTCAATTTTCAATCTGTAAAAATCAAAGAAACTACTTCCACCAATCATGTGATAAATTAAACTTGTTTGTAATCTTTATTTTAAAGAAGTTTTGGAGAGCCTCAAACATGTATAATCCCTATATATCAACCAAATACATATAATCCCAATTAAAAGGAACCCCTGAACACTTGCTACTAAGCATAATAGAAGATCTGTGTATTTGAAATTTGCACTACAATTTGTGAATAAAATAACACCTATCAACTTATTGCATGACACTAAATCATATTTCATATACATTTAGTTTTACTTTTATATCTGCACTATTGTTTTTTTCATGTTTTGATAAGTAGAGGAATTTTCATGGTTGATAGTTTTTCAGAATTTATGTGCTAAATCAACTTATTGCATGACATTACATCATAATCCATATACATTCAGTTGTACTTTTATATCTGCACGATTATTTTTCTCATGTTTTGATAAGTAGAGGAATTTTCATGGTTGATTGTGACCAAAGAAAAGAACAAAAGAGCAAAGAAAAGAACAAAAGAGCAAACTTTCAATTTGTCAATATGGAAAGTAGGATAGAACAAAAGAGCAAATTTTTATTTTGTCAATATGGAAAGCAGGATTGATAATTCTACTGTGTTGAGCCCACATTTCTCTTTCCACTCTCCATTTGTGTACTCTTCTTATATAGGCTAGATTTGTTACACAAAACTTCCCAAATCAAGTCAGGGTTTGTAATATTCAATCTCATAGTAAGGGTCTGTAATATTCAATCTCATAGTAGAACCAGTTGAAGATGAATGCCAGTTTTCCCAATTCACTAGAATTTGATTCAAAATCTTATCCTTATCTATAGCCACAGGTGATGAGGAGGGCTTAGCTCAAGTGCCATTTCTCTTCCCAAGTCCTACAGGTGGTCATGCATTCTCAATACAATTTCCCTACAAGTTTTGATTTCTTCTACTAGACATTTATCTTTGAGTGTCTCTAGTGCATGTTCAACATTCAATCCTGATGCTTCTCATAATCTTTCGATTATACTCTTAAATTTTCCCAAAAAGAAACAAGAAATATCCATGAAAACCTATTTTTGTTCATCATCCAATGCCTCAAAGCTTATTCTCAACTTTTGCTTTAGCATCATTCTAGCTTTAGTCAATTCTGACTTCCAATATCTGTGAGCTCTACCATGAACGTGTTGGCCCAAAACCTTAAGAGACAGAGGCAAACCTCCACACACATCTACGAATTGGTCAACCAAGGCCTTGTACCCAGTACGTGGATAGGGTTTGCCAAAGGCATGCCGACAAAAGAGTTCCCTCTCGTGGTTTCTATCCATTCCTTTTAAATTATAATGAATAGTAATCCCTGTAGATATAAGCACCCCAACATCTTGAGTTGTCACAATAACTAGAGTATTACCAGATTTATTTAAGATATTCGTGACCCTTGGAGTATTGTTAGATTTATTTAAGATATCCATGACCAGTAGAGCATTTAACTGTTGCACATGATCAATATCATCTACAACAATTAAGAAGCATAAGAGGGATCTCTTTTGTAGACAAACTTTCAAATAGTTTGTTCCTTCCTCTATACTTGTAAAACTCTATTAATCTTGATCGAAGAGATATTTTAGAAGCTTAAGTTGCAAAGAAGGTAAGTCTCTTCTTACAGATGCTTCTCGTGTTGGAATATGTAATCCTGAGCAAAAATAGGCAAATGCATTAAATGCCCTATCAAATGAAATCCAATTTGGATTGTTTACCCCCTATTGTGTCTAAAAACCTTGCTGGCCAATATGCTTTCAGGCAGCAAATTAATTCTGGTAGGTAAATTTGAAATTGGGTGACAGATTTTGAAAAAGGAAAGAAAGTCAAAAGGAAGAATATAATGTTTATTTTGTAGAGAAGAAGTTGAAGGAGTCAGTAAGTTTTTGCAGCAACAAACAAGGAGGAATGTTCAACATAATAGAATAGGGAATGTTTAGGAGATCCTATAGCAGCAAAAGAAATTGATAGAGAGTAATGCTCCAGTGCACTAGAATATGCATAGCTTTTGTATGAAGTGAATACAGAGCTTTAGCTCTAAGTTTTTGTCTGTAAACATTTTTGAATGTAATCTTTTGTGAATGAAATAGAAAATAGAACACATATATTTTTGCCTTCTTGTTTGCCCCCTTTTCCACTATGTGTGTTTTTATTCTTTTCCCACTATAGTTGGGATTCCATTTTCCAATAGATTGGTATCAGAGCTCTAAGTTATCTAGGCATTCAGTTATTAAAGCTCTAGTTTTGTTCCTAGGTGTTCATTGATAGAACTTTAGTTTCTGGGTAGTGAAAAAAAAGCCTTAGATTTTATCTGGGTATTTGTAGTTTCCCTCATTTAGCAAAATGGTTGGAGGAGATAACAGGAGTTGGCAGCAACCACCTATATTTGATGGTAAAAATTATGATGTCTAGACAAAGAAAATGAAAATGATTTTTGTAGCAAATGATTTGTGGGAGTTAGTAGCAAATCGGTTCACAAATGTGACTGACCCAAATGCATTTACAACATTGAGCAATGCTCAAAAGAACTAGTTAAAGGAGACAAGGAAAAATGATGCTAAAGTGCTTAGTTTAATTGAGGTAGCCTTGACAGAGGCTATCTTTACTTGAATAGTAGCAGCTAGTTATGCAAAAGAAGCATGGGAAATAATTCAAACCACCTGCAAAGGTTCTGAAAAGTTTAGGTCAATGAAACTCTAGCTACAAAGGAGAGAATTTGAGACCATGCAGATGAAGGACAGTGAGTCCATTTTAAATTTTCACACAAGGGCTTCCACCTTGATTAACCAGTTGAGGATAAGTGGAGAAACTATGGATGAGTAGAAGATTATGGAGTAGATTATCAAAAGTTTACCCACAAAATTTGACCCAGTGGTTATTGCCATAGAAGAGGCAAAGGACCTCTCAACATTATTAATTGATGAGTTAATGGGTTCACTTCAAACCCATGAGCAGCGCCTAAATAGGTCTACAAATTCTTTCCAGGAGCAAGCTTTCAAAGCTCAATCCAATGTAAGAGGTAGGGGAAGAGGAAGAAATGGTAGAGGAAAAGGAAAAGGCAGAAGAAACTCCAAAGAGGAGGCTCAAACAGTCAAAAGGAGGCCAATACCTCCCAATCAAACTTCCAAACAAAGAAGAATGGTAGCTCAAATTAGAGATCTGATAAGAGTAATGTGCAATGTTACTACTGTCACAAGTATGGTCACTATGCAAGTGAATGTAGGAAGAAACAACATGACCAAGGGAGTCAAAATGCAAATGTGGCTAATGAGAACAAGGCTGAAAATGAAAAACAATCACAAGTGTTTATTGCATGCAATCTTGTAGAACAAAACAGCATTGAAGTTTGGTATTTGGACAGTAGCTGTAGCAACCACATGAGTGGTAACAAAAATTTATTTTCCTCCATAGATAGTAGCATCAAGTCTAAAATCAAAATGGGAAACAATGAGAAGGTTCTAGTCATGGGCAAGGGCATAATGTGCCTACAAACCAAGCATGGTGAAGAAAGAAAAATACATGACGTCTTTTATTCCCCAAGAATGAAACACAATCTCTTGAGCATTGGAAAAATGGTCCAAAATGGTTATAGAGTGCTAATGGATAAAGGGGTATGCATCATCTATGAGAAAGATGGAAGCAAGAGAGTTATGGCAGTGGTTCAAATGACAAAGAACCGAATGTTTCCCCTCAAAGTTCAAATCTCAGCACAGTCAAAAGGCCTACAACAATCATCCTTCAAAATAGTCATCCAAGACCCATCCAAGCTTTGGAATTTGAGGTATGGGAATCTAAGTTATTCTAGTTTAAATATTTTAGCTAAAAAAGATATGGTTAGGGGCCTACCAGCAATTGTAGAGCCTGATGGAAAGTGTGAAGCATGCATCCTAGGTAAACAACATAGGTAGCCCTTTCAATTAGGGCATTCTAGGAGAGAAAGAGCACCATTAGAGTTGGTGCATTCAAATTTGTGTGGTCCTATGAAGACCCCAACTCTAGGAGGAAATATTTATTTCATGACACTCATAGATGACAATAGCATAAAAATATGGGTGTATTTTTTGAAGAACAAATCAGATGCATTTGAGAAGTTCAAGGAGTTTAAGGCCTTGGATGAAAAATAAAGTAGTCATTATATCAAATCCCTCATAATGGACAAAGGGGGAGAGTATATCTCTCATGATTTTATGAATTTTTGCAAGTCTGATGGTATTCAAAGACAACTCACAGCCTGGTATACTCCACAACAAAATGGAGTGGCTGAAAGAAAGAATAGAACCATCATGGAGATGGCAGCAAGCATGCTGAAGGAAACAAGTTTTTCTAATGAATATTGGGGTGATGTTGTAGCAACAACAGTCTACATTTTGAATAGGTGCCCCATAAAGGTCGTTCATGACAAGATCCCACAAGAAGTATGGATGAAATGTAAATGGAGTGTAGAGCATTTGAGAATATTTGGATGTGTGTCTTATGCACTCGTGCTGAAAGAGAAAAGACATAAATTTGATGACAAAGGTGAAAAATGCATTTTCATAGGCTATAGTGAAGAATCTGAAGCCTACAAATTGTACAATCCCATCACAAAGAAAGTGGTGATCAACTAGGATGTTGAATTCATTGAAAATGAATCATGGGATGGAACCATAGACAACAATATAGGTATTTATGTTTCAATACCTTTTGAGGATGAAGAAGCTGTAGAAGGACGATGCTCCAAAACTTTACATCAAAGTAACAATTTAGAAAACAATAGCAGCAACTCCAGAAAATTTAGCAGAGAAGTTGCTCCAGAAACTTTCAACAGGGCAAATTCTCTAGAAAATTTTAGTAGCAATCTTCTTCATCAGTCCAACAATCAAGCAGCTTTAGAAATTCTAACCCTACGCTTGCATCATTGATGCCACAAAAGATTAAAAGTGTGAAGGAAATTTATGACAATGCAAGGTATGAAGATTTTGATGAGAATTCAAATTTTGCTATGCTTTCTTATAGTGATCCAATGTATTTTGAAGAAGTTGTGAAAGAGGGAAAATGGTGTAACACCATGGATGAAGAGATGGACGCTATAGTGAGAAATAAGACATGGGAGCTCTTTGATTTACCCAAAGGGAAATCAGTCATTGGTGTTAAGTGGGTTTATAAGACCAAATGTACTGATGATGGTAAAGTTGAGAGACATAAAGCAAGGTTGGTTGTTAAGGGATACAAACAATAGCTTGGAAGAGACTATGATGAAACATTTGCACCAGTTGCAAGGCGGGAAACAGTATGGGAAATCCTAGCAATTGCAGCCTAGCATGAATGGAAAATATTCCATATGGACGTGAAATCATCCTTCTTGAATAGAGTGTTGAAGGAAGAGGTGTATGTGGAGTAGCCACTTGGCTACAAAGTCCTAGGAAAAGAAGACAAGGTCTACAGGCTCTAGAAAGCTCTTTATGGGCTAAAACAAGCACCACGGGCATGGTACATCATAATTGATTTGTAACTTCTAAGTAATGGCTCAGCAAAGTAGTAGTGAGCCCACACTCTACATTAAGGCATTTAATGGTGAGATTCTTATTGTTATTTTGTATGTATATGATTTAATTTTCATAGGGAATAGTGATATTTTCATTGTTGATTTCAAAGAGGCAATGAAAAATGAGTTTGAAATGGTAGACCTAGGTTCGCTAAAATATTTCATAGGCATAAAGGTCCAACAAACAAATAATGGCATATTTATTTCATAAAAAAGTTATTCCAAAAAAATCTTGAAGAGATTTAGAATGTTGGATAGCAAACCAGCCCCAACCCCAACAACTAGAGGGTTGAAATTAAGCAAAGAGGACAACAACAATAATGTTAACCCAACCCTCTACAAGAGTATGGTTTGAAGCCTCATGTATTTGACAACAAAAAGACCAAATTTAATGTATGTGGTAAGTTTGATTTCTAGGTTCATTGAGCAACTTAAGGACACACATTGGCAAGCAGGTAAAAAGAATTCTCAGGTATGTCAATGGCACAAAAGGCTATGGCATCATGTATACTACCTCTAATGAGTTTCAAGTTGGGTACATAGACAGTGATTGGGTAGGAAATGTAGATGATAGGAAGAGTACATCAGCATATTTGTTCCACATAGGTTCAGGAGCAATATCATGGGCATCAAAGAAGCAGCCCATAGTTTCTCTCTCCACAGCCGAAGCAGAGTACATAGCAACAAATGCAGTAGCATGTCAAGTAGTTTGGCTTAGAAGAATCCTTGCTAATTTTAATGAGTAGCAAGAAGATGGTACAACCATATTTTGTAACAACGTGTCTTCTATTGCATTGACAAAGAATCTTGTCTTTCATGGATGAAGCAAGCATATTGAGATTCAATATCATTTCATAAGAGAGTTGGTGGAACAAGGAGAAATTCAACTTCAGTATTGCAAATCTGAGCAGTAGCTCGCTAATATTTTTACAAAGGTATTTGTCAAAAGAATCCTTTGAATGCCTAAGAGATAGGCTTGGTATGTAGGAATGCATCAGAACTTTAGTTTTGGAAAACACTGAGAAGCACGGATGCACTGGAACTTCAAAAGATAGTTCCAAAATGCAGAACGGATGCACATAGGTTTGCGCCAGAAACTTTGCACTGGTGCTCCAGAACTTTTGGTCAGTTGTTCTGGAAGTTTTGTAGAGTGATGAAAAATAGGAACTTTTGCACAAAAAACTAGAGTGATGAAAAATAGGAACTTTTGCACAAAAAAAATTTCTTTCAAAGTTTTGTTCTAGAAGTTTTGAATGGTGATGAAGATAAAAATGGCTCAAGATTAAGGGGGAGTGTTGGAATATATAATCCTGAGCAGCAACGGGCAAATGCATTAAATGCCCTATCATATGAAATCTAATTTGGATTGTTTCCCCCTACCATGTCTGACAACCTTGTTGGGAAATATGCTTTCTAGTAGACAATTAATTCTGGTAGGTAAATTTTAAATTGGGTGGCAGATTTTGAAAAAGGAAAGAAAGTCAAAAGGAAGAATATAATGTTTATTCTATAGAGAGGAAGCTGAAGGAGACAGTAGATTTTTGCAGCAACAAACAAGGAGGAATGTTTAGCAGAATAGAATAGAACAGGGAATGTTTAGGAGATCCTGCAACAACAGAAGACATTGACAGAGAGTAGTGCTTCAATGCTCTGAAAGATCTCCAACATACAACAGCAGCACAGAAAGCTCGAATGCACTAGAATATGCACATTTTTTTATGAAGTGAATATAGAGCTTTAGCTCTAATTTTTTGTCTATAAACATTTTTTAATGTAATCTTTTGTGAATTAAATAGAAAACAGAACACATATTTTTTCCTCCTTGTTTATCTTCTTTACGTTGTGTGTGTTTTCATTCTTTTCCCACTGTAGTTGGGATTCCATTTTCCAACATCTCACACATCAAATAGAAAACTTGCTCGAGAGTAATTCAACTTCTTTTGGTTAAACAACTCTTTGGTGAGAGTTGTTTAACCCGATCCACCCATGCCAAAAATGCCAACTACTTTAACCTGATCCTCCCTTTTCTTCAACTTGCAGCGATTTTCAGCAAGGAAATGCCTTTCAAAATCTTCAACAAGTTTATCAAGGCAATGCCTTTCAAAATATTTCACAAGATTGTTGAGCCCTACTAGATATTCAAAAACATGTAAACATGTTTTCCTTTTAACTTCTTCTTGCACTGCTACTACTATGTTTTTGTAGTCACTAGAACTTTATAAAAGGAAAGTAGAATTCCATAAGAAAATAGTTAACCATATTTGAAGGAAGAAAATAATTATATAAAGCACAATGACCAAAATGACAGAAAGATTACCTGTCAAAGTCCTCCCTGGCTATAAATGAAACAAAATGAATGGCTTCCTTCCACTCACCAAGTTTTTGCAGGGACCTGCCCTTTTCTTAATATTTAGTGAATGCATCAACGTATACTCCCTTTTTAATGTAGCAAAGTTCCAATGGCTTCACATCATCAAACATAGTAATAATTTTGGCCTTACTTTGTAACATTAGAACCAGCTCTGCTAGGCACCAAGGGGACTCTACATATCCTTTGGAAAAGATGGGAATGTATACCTTAGAAGAGCAGATGATAGTATCGAGAATAGAAGAAAATGAATTTCCAAGTTCCTTCTCTTGGGAATCAAGAAATGCTTGTATTCCCAGCTTCCCAAGAGATTTGTAAAGTTGAGTAGCCAAAGTTCCTTTGACATATGGGCCTCTGTGGTTGATGAAAACATCAAACAATCTTGAAGATTCACAAACTGGCCTTCTTATACTGGTGGGTTATATTCCAGAGAAAGCATTAAATTCTTGATTTTGTGACTTAGATGATGAAGAAGATGCCATTGATTCCAATCCAAATATTAATCACCCATTGAAAAAAACCAAAGGAAAAAAGCAGGGCGAATAGGATTTGACTAGAGTATGCGGAAATAAATACTAGTTAATGTCAAAGAAGAAGGGTAGAGTGAGCTGAATAAATCATACTGCAGGCTGCGAGTTCAGTTCTTTCCTCAAAATAACAAGGAAAGGAAAACGCGAAGAAATTAGACAAGCGTCAACCTATTGAAGAAGGTTCAGTCCTTTCATCAAATCATCCAAAGGGGAAAATAAAGTAAAACATTTTCAACATAGACAAACCACAACTTGAGTGTAGTTGAGTCCCATTCGATGTCATGTTTAAGTGGGTTGGGTTTTACCAACACACTCTGAGCTCTTATCGATTCAATGGAAGATGTGGAAATTGTTCCTTTCACTGTCATCCAAACAATAATTGTTGTGAAGTATTTGAATTCAAACTGCTCCTATGCAAAAGTATGGTGGATGTTTGTTGTTTAATCTTCGTCTTCATTTGACTATCTTTATTTTGCATACATGTCTACGCTCTCCAGCCATTGACAGAACAATCTTACTACTTGAAATAGGGTTTCATTGGAGATTTAAATTTGATAACGCTCCCACCATCATTCTGAAAAGTGGGTATTTTTCCTAGAGAAGGGAAATTCATTGTATTTTGTTTAAGCAAATGGTTGTTGCAGGGTGGACAATGGAAGCTTTGAAACAGGGTATGGACATGCATCAAATCGTAATGGAAGTTGTATTATTGTCAGATATTATAGTTGGAAATGCTCTGGTTAACAATTATGCAAAATGTGGAAGCATAGACAAGGCACATGAACTATTTGATAGGATGCTTCAATGAAATGTGGTCTCATGGAATGCTATGATTGCAGAATATGCACAAAATGTGTTTCTTCAAAAAGGATTAAATTTTTTTCACTCAAATGTAATTGGCAGGGGTAAAGCCACATTCCACAAAATTTTCCAACATCCTCCCTGCCTATGCCAAATTCAAATCTTTGGAATAGAGTATGGGCATCCATCTCATAATAAAGGAAAAATGAATTTTATAAGATGTGGCTGCAACTACCCTAGTAGACATGTATGCAAAATGTGGAAGAATAGACAAGGCATGTGAACTATTTGAATGCATGCCTTCAAGAATTGTTTGATAGAAGTAAACCCAACTACCCTGGTAGATGTGTATACAAAGAAGTAAACCCAAAAATTTAAATGGAAAACAAATATAGGGGAGAGGATCTAGTAGTTGAGCATGTTTCAATAGTTGTAATAGTAGTTTATATAATGTTCAAAAATTGTGATAATAGTTGTTTATATACTTTATTCGTCATTCAAATGACACATTTTAATATAGATCAATATTTTATTTTTCATTCAGATGAGACATTTCAATATACACATTTTTCAATGTCAAAATAGGAATATTGTTAACCCTTTACAATAAATTATGGTTTTGTATTCACAAAGATGTTAAGTTCACTCTATATCATATTTTTAGGATAACACTCTACTTATCTTTTTGTTTTCATCTATATTTTTTATGTTTAGAGTATATAAGTGTAGATTGATACTTATTTTAGTTTTATATAATTTTGGTTTAATGGTTTGAATGTATTATTTTAGTATATTATTTGATTGTTTGGATGTATTTATTAATATAAAATTTAGTTTATATTAAAGTAATAGGTCTTATTTTTGTGTTAAAATCTTGTTGTTTATGGTTTGAATAGCTTATTCGACTTCAATAAAATTATAGGCTTGCAATTTGTGATTTTATTTTAAAATAAAAAGTTTCACATTTCAAATCTAACAATCATTAGTCTAACCATTGCTCACGTATAGAAATGCTAGAGTTTTAATTTCATTTATCTAGGGTGTGTATTTAAAAATGGCATCTTAAGAGATTTGCACATTATGGAGAGTATCATTATAAAAAGAATCTTTTGACAAAGCATAAAAAATATTATTCTCCTAATTTGCATATGCATCATTCAACACATCATAAATAAATGAAAATTCAGCCTTCTTCTATCAAGTACCATCTATTATCAAGCTAACACTTCAAGACCTATACTCTAATATAAAAATATTAGTTGGCTTACATTAGCAAGATTAGCACTTGATATAGTGATATTCATTTTCCTATTGATGTAAGGGCATATGGTTGAAAAGTGAAATCCTACAAGTCATCAAATTTTGTGAGTTAAATTTAGCATGTGTGTGGAAGAAGGAAGATCATGCAATGACATGCATTGTACTTATGAGTGCTCCATGATTAATAAACCCACATTGTATGTGCATAATAAACACAATATTAAGCACAAATGTTGATACTCGATGAAATGCCCACATGGTAGCTGTACATAAGTGATAGATGGAAATCAAACAAGACCAATAGTTAATTGTTGCATGTTATTGCTAATCTAGTCATCATTAACTACTAATTTTTTTAGATTTGCAATAGAATTTATGTCTTTAATGCATTAGACAAAGTTTAAAAATTTGAATGTCAGAACAAACTACATTAATGAAAATTGGTTGGCTTTGGCAACTAAAATCTTATTACAAAATTTAATAAATTATAGTAGTTATACATAAATGGTCAAGGTTTTCTTGTTGGCCTTAAAATTGGAGTTGAATCTAAATATATAGTGAAGTTTGAATAATTATGTATTTTATCTATAAAATTGTAATCTTTGTTGTTCAAATTATTGAAAAGCAATGTTCTTGTACCATCTCCTTATGTTTTCTTCCTTGTTGCAAATGTATTCACTATTGTGAGTCTCTTTTCCATATGACTAGGCATACCTTCACTTGGGACCTCACATTACAGTTGTATCAAATGTGGCTCTCATAGCCTAAGGTTTGGCTTGTAGAGAGATGAAAGTATCACATGGCATTGACTAAAGTTTACAACCAAGATATTTCTATCCTTCATAAAATTTTAGGATGGGTAGAAGGTAGTGTAGATGTCCTCCAATGTGTTTTTCATTGTGTAGAAGGTGTGGTGTGCATTTTTAATGGTATGAGTCTTGAGGGATGAGAATGAAAAATAGAGGAGTTATTGTTAATAGATGAGGAAGGATCTAAGCACTTAAAATAAAAAATCTCAAGAAAAATTTGTGCAACCTCTATGAGATGTTGGAGGCAATGAGAACACTCAATAAAGAGATGTGGATGTAGAATAGAGTGATGATAAGGAACAATCTATGTGCATGGAAAAGGTTGATGAAGACCTGATAGAGGGAAGACTCATGAGAACCATATTCTAGATTTATGACATGTGGCATAACCCTTCCAAGCTACTAGAAAAAATAGACCCATTTCCTTTATTTATTTACTTAATCCCAATCAATTTATCTATAGCTAGGAAAATAAGGATAAATGGCAGT
The DNA here is from genome assembly GCA_007258455.2 of Sequoia sempervirens. Lineage (NCBI taxonomy): Eukaryota > Viridiplantae > Streptophyta > Pinopsida > Cupressales > Cupressaceae > Sequoia > Sequoia sempervirens. Next base: position 148,140 of record VDFB02175162.1, on the reverse strand, counting down.
CATTTCTTTTAGTAAGTCATTATAAGCTTCTCACAAGTAACATTCCAGTCCTATTTAGTGAGAGTAGTGTTGAGCTCAAGAACACATGGGTGGTTTTAGTGTTTTCTTCAAACTCATACTAGTTATTAAGCATTTATAGTGGTACATGGTTATGATCAAGTGTTCATGATCAAGTCAAGGGGAAATTAATTTAATTGTAAATCAAAGGGAAATTTATGGGAGGTGATATGAATAGTTGATGTAATCCTGATTTGACACAAAGAGAGCTTTCCCCTTAAGCATGTGATAGTCCTCAAATTATCTATTTCAATACAATATCCTTTTAGTCAAAAAATTTAAGAAATCACATTTCCTTCAAGAAGCTAGTCTCATATGTTCCACCATGAAAGAATTTTGACCAACAATAATAAATTTATGTAGGCCATATAAAATTCAATGATCACTTGGACCAATAATCAATTTTAATTTGTAACAATAACCAATATTACTTTTTCTACAATCCTATATGGAAAGGGCCCTACCACAAAAAAATAATTGATATGAACTAGCAAATGGAGCATATATAATAGCTTCAAAGCTTTGAAAATACCTATAAAGTACAAAAGGTTGTAATGCTTCTTTTCAATGTCATCATCTGTTAAGCATGCTAACTCAATAAGGCATAGGGTAGAGGACTCATTTTAGATGATATGTAGTACTATCATCCAATAGAATAATGCTATTTTGATATTCTCTATGGAGACGCATATGAGTACACATGACATTAGATCATTTTTTTAGCAAATGATTATTGCATCACTTGGAGGAAAAATTCCAAATAATCCTTTAGGATTGCAAGAGTATGCAATGTGGTAATTTTATGTAATCATTGCTAACATCTACATACTTGAGAAAACAAAGATGGGGGTCATCCAATGGTGCATGAGGACCCTATGAAATTTCATGGGTTTTCTTAGGATTTGTATTAACTAGAGGATCAAGTGAATATTAGATGGTTGATTCACTTTAGGCCTACTAATGTGCTTTAATAATTACTACAAATATGCATGCCATTAAATCAAAAAAAGGTCAACAACCACCATTCTCTTTGTCAATTTTACACTATATAACCATAGAAAATACCAAAAAAGAACTTAAATAAAAGATAAAATATCATCATAGGGGCATAAAATCCTCCAACATGAGGCTAAACAAGAAAATGAAAGAATATTAATTGATACTTGAGTAGTATTAGTAATGCAGGAGCATCCGGGTGCACGAGCAATATTACACACCGAAAATATTTAAATTTTGTCCTTTCAATTTTTGTTTGTTTTGATTTATTGATTGTGTCTTATAGGAAAGAAATTATTTTTATTTAAAACTATAATAACCCCATCCAATTTTTAAAGAAATTGCATAAAGTGGATGGCTCCGTCCGAAGACATTTATTGGTTGTGAAGAACATTAATAAAGTTATGGTTATTTAGAGGAAAGGAAATCAGTCAACCAAAGCATTAGTTAGTTAGTTAATGGTATTAAGGATATGATTAATTAAGTGTGTGAAAGAGACACATTTGTAAAGGTACAACTCCTCACATCATGCTCACTCAAAAGCTATTTGAGGAGGTTTGTATTTCATCCAAGGATCATTATTGAAGATTTGAAAATTCATATTCTCACACCTAAATTAGGAGTTCTCTCAAGAGCCTATGAATAGCCAAGTGAGGGTGGCACATTGATCACCTATGACAAGGATAATGGATGCATAAGTAATTAGACAATATTCAGACACAACACTAAGGAAAAATCATAGGAGTATAAAGATCAAATCAAGAACAATGAATAGATAGAGGTCTAAGCCTCTCACATTCAAATGCATGATCTAAAAACTTAATGAGTCAAAAACATTGATTATATTTTCTTGTCAATTTTCCATTTTTGAACTAATAATAGAATTAGATTTCATTATTCAAAATTCATATAAAAAATGTAGCATCATAATACTTTATCCTATTAATATATAAGTATCCAGTAATCAGGAATAATGTTAATCAATTAAGTTGGAGTTGTTCTTAAAGTAGATTGAAAGTGCATAGTAGAGGTCTATAACCATTTTTATCCTCTCTTAAATGTTAGGAAACTTGCACATACATCTAATGACAATTTCCACATAACCCAAAAGAGATAACAATGCAAATAAGTACTCAGAATCCACATGCAAGAGAATAGACAACATACCCATCAAAGATGACACAAGATATACCCTAGGAAAAAACCCTCAAGAAGTAAAAATCTAGCCTCCAAAAGCATCCACAATCCATGTATTATTCACCAATGAAAACCCATTACAATACATCTTCGAAGACTCCATGAACACTTTTGAATCACAAGTTATCCATCCACTCCATGTGACCAAGCAAGTAACCACACATCCCATGCCATGCTTCAAACCCTCACACATGTACAAGTTCAACCTACTAACCTGCAACAAACTCTCCAACCTTAGACAACTACCCTTGTGATTGCTTTTATAGAAACAAGCTCCCACAAAACCACTACTTGTGGTATTACATAAACCATGTGCCCAAAACCATGAACTTACAAAATCATGTGACCCCTCATTTAATATTGGGTACTTTATTATGTTTTTATTTTCCCCAATATTAAATAATTACATTTTACAATTAAGTCCCAATGTTACATACAACATAAAGTGGCCCCAACATTATAACTCTTAGTGATACATGTACATATAGGTACCCCTAGGTGCACCACACACATAATTTTTTTTTAAAAATTATAAGCATTATGCAAGGTGTACAACACCTAATCCTAGAAATCTCTCACTTGTTGTATACATTGCATAATGGGGCAACAAGTAAGCTCAAACATCAAGATAATAACTTCCATAGGCAACATGTACCATCCTGGAATCCAAGTGCTCCATGTGCTCCATCAAGATACCTGTAACAAGAACCAAGGTGACCACCATCTCATCCATGAATGCTCTCATCCTTCACCATGCCAATACACTAAGATAAAAACACATCCAAAGAGATGTCACACTAATTGTCACAAATAATCATAACCCTGCCTCAAACTAATATCTCAAAACACAAACACTCAATCCAAAGGTAATGAGTATGCACCAGTAGCTATCAAGAATGAATCACCATAGCTGAAATGACACCCATAACAAATTCCAACACATCCAACTATTCATACCTCCAAGTTATACATAACATAGTAAACACATGTCATCACATATCCACCCATAAACTACAATAACAAACTCCATGTGAAAATTTGTCAAAGAGTGGCATACTCATCCAGGAGCTCCCATTGCATGGGAAATGTCCAAATGAATGTAAACCTAGAATAAGTGTATTCAATGTGTCGCTTCATTATCATTCCAAAAACAAGGCACCATCACAAGTGATCAAGGCATACCAAGTCTACTAATAGCATCACATAGAAGATGTAAACATGTAGTACCAAGGAACATCCACAATGATATGCAAAACCTGCAAACCAAACGCCTGTAGCATGTCCTCCTACACACACCTCTAAATGCTAATTGTGTCAAGGATAATCTCCTCCACAACATCCCATAACAAAATCCATAACAACATCCAACTGTCCAATCACCAAGATCAAACATAACATATGTATCATGTAACTAATCATGGATGTAAGCATCTCAAAACAAGAAGACCAAACTCAATGTAACCATTCCCAAACCAAGGAAATCAGCCCAATAAACCATCTCCTAAACCCAACATGTACAAGGAGATAAACATGCCAACACTCCTCGAATGAACCCTCTAGAAATCAAATATCCATGGCTTAAGATCCATATCCATGGGAAGACAAAGCATAAAAATAAAACACCTGAAAGAAAAATTAGAAATACCTCTCAAGTGAACCACCGAGTAGACCAAGAGTAGGGAATGAGAATGCTCCTCTAGGATATCTAAGTCATCATGACTAAACCAAGAACAATCTCCTCTATTGGTCCATAATGAACTCACATCCATACCCAAGTGAAAGCTCCTCACTCTTCCTGCTAAAACCTCCAAAGAGAAAATTTCTCAAGAAAATGTCTCTAATCACAAGAAAAATCCAACCTCACCTTCATCTCCAAGTATCCATGAGCACCTATAACAAATCAATCCATTCTAAACTCTAAGCAAATGATCAAAGTACTCAATACAAAGAGAACCAACCAAGATCAAAATCATAGCTCCAACTATAGAATCGGGAACATAAACATGACAACATGATCTCACATCTTCTCAAAAGAAGATCACATGCTCAAATAATCATAACATGTACCATTCCACAACTCTAAGCTAGTAATCAAGAGTATACCATGCTATAATTACAAAACCATCCTACAACCAAGGATCACCTATCAAAACCAACAAGTCATAAATAATACCTCAATATCTCCAACACCTAATGCCAATGAACTCTCACTGTAGCACACATAATCCAAGAGCTCCTCCATGACACCAATCAACCCCTATTGAAGAAAACCATCTATAATCGACAATGGATCCACATCATTTCCAAATGCTCCCACTAAACCATGATACTGAGCAATCCCATGGCATCATGATGCACACAACCAACACCACATCACTGTCATAAACTCACACCAAACCTATAAATCTAAGTCAAAATATCCATCATATCCATCATATCCATCACTACCAATCCATCACTGTCAAAATCTCCCACAAGAAGATACACCGCCACAACCTGAATCAGGATTTAATCCAACACCACCAACAATGCACCTGCATAAACCATCATGGCATGCCAAAGTATCTAATTCACAATAAACATCCATGACATCACGATCACCATAAAATGTAACAACACCAACCAATCCAACTGTGTCCACATATCTGCATAATCATAGTCAAGTTCTACATAGGTCTCATATCATGACTGTACCTAGTAATACCATCTCACCTTCCCAACATGAGAACAAAACTATCAAAACAAGTGACTAAACCAAGCCACCAAAACTAAAAATGCATCATCACTAAAATATCGATGGGCAAAGACAACCCATGTCCAAGTCATAAATGCAACATGTAAGTATAAACCACCTACAACATTGCACAACTTGTAGATACAACAATGCAACATACAAATTCAAACATATATTGATAATCATGTCAAATGAGAGAATAATCTAAGATGTACAATTGAGAATACAATGTGTGATAGGTCGAATCTATGTGCTAGAATATGAGAAAAAAACAAAAGAGTGCAAAATAACACTAAAAACTACCTACACCTCAAGATTAGCCTAGTTGGATTCAACACAAAATAAAGACAACAAATGAAACCTTTTACCTTGTGTTGAATCGATCCTTTGGTTGGCCCTTCGATCTTCGGTAGTTGTATGCTCCTTGGATGGCAAGAGATGCAAGCTAGATGATGATATGAAGATGGATGCAAGTGGGTGCAAGCATGAAAATGGCTAATTATGGATTCTAGGAAAATTTTGCAATAGTTTGGCTATAATGCATGATCTCCCCCCAAATGAGAGAAACGATGGGGTATTTATAGAGATTTTGGAAATATCTAGGGAAATGGATGGTCAAAATTGAGCCACCAAGATCAAGATGTAGGGCTAAGGTGATTTGAGAACTCACAAGCCCTCACATCTTGACATTTGGCAAGTGATATGGCTTAAAAAGGGTGATGTGTGCATGAGGTGGAAGGATACTACATGACATGGAGAGGGTACATAGTACCTTGGGATTTGGGACAATATCTCCTCATAAATGAGGTACTTGTCCCCATGTGGGTGAGAGGACATGTGAGGAATTAAAAATTCTTCAAATATCTATATAGGGATGAGAAAAGGAATTTAATATTCCAAGGGATGCATTGGGGGATTAAATGTGAATTAAAAATTCACATGGGGAAAGGGGGTGCCTACTCCAAAAGGAAAAAATATTTAATAGGGTTGACTCAATTAAGTGATTAAGGTTGTGCAAGTACTTGATTAAACTAATTAAGGACTCATTAGAGGCAAGTTAGATTTCACATGTGACTTGATGTGACAAGTCAAAGATCATATGGGGAAGAGAAAAAGGAATTTAATATTCCTTGGAAGGAAAAAAGGAATTAAAAATTCCTTGAGAGGTTGATTAGGCTAGTTAATGAAAGATTAGAGGAGGATTAGGTGGCTAAGAGATATTAGAGGCCAACTTGCAAAAGTTGGAGGATGTAACACATCCTAATAAAAGATTAGGCATGTGCACACCCCTAATGATGAGATTAGAAGATGGATTATGATTAAATAAAAATGATGGAGGATGTGACATAAAGGGAATTAAATAAATGGCATATTTATTTAATTCATTTGATGAAAGGGGGGAGGTATTTAATTATTTAACTAGATACCTTAGGGATTATAAGAACTTTAGAGGGATTAATTAAATAATAGTGATATTATTTAATTAATGCAGATAAGGGGATGTTTAGACGAAAGGGGATAAATTTGGATAAATTAAGTGTCCAAATTTAGGTGTCTACACAATGAATCCAACATCAAATCTCCTAGATCTGATCATCCATAAACTCATAATATCATCATAGTCAAAGAAACCCATAAATATATTAGGTGAGAATATCATCAAATAAATCATGTCTAAACAACTCCAAACATGATCCACTATGTAGTGCTTTGAACAACCTTTTTGTTGACTATTCGAAGTCCAAAAACTAACTCTGTATGCACCCGATATCACTTCTCGAAGCTCAAATAGAACACCTAACTTTGACCAAGAAAAACATTTTCAAAACTACAAAATATAGAAAAATATCTGACACCATAGTATAGAGCTCTAATTCGCCTTTCCAACGAGTCTAAGAAGTCAAAAAACAAATCACCTAGGCAAAAGATATGCCCCTTGGAAGTAAAACAATAGTTTGAACCCAAAGCAAAAAAAAATTAGCCACCTTTGATGGTTGAGCGATGGCCCCACCCGGGTGGTGCTGCTCCCCTGGTGGTGGACCTGAATTTATATTCCAATCCAATTAAATTTATTTCTAACAAAGTTCCATTAGGCTTCATTTAAAATTTGCACTGGCAGATTTAAAATGGTGAATGAAAAAAATTTAAAATTTTAAAGTTTTTTATGCTATGGGCAACGGTAGTCAGGCCCGTTGGCAATCAGCCTATTGGCAAGACTATCGGTGGCACCTTACATACTATGATGGAAATCTATCGGCAGACTATTCTAATAGGGTATGACAATCAGCCTGGGGGGGTCCACCCTCCCCACAATGTTTTTAAACTTTTTTTTTATTCAAAATTTTCAATGCTTAACTCCTCATTTTATTTTTACTTTTTATTTTATTTTCTTTTGCAAGTACCGATGGGAAATTATTTTTTATTTTTAACTTTTATTTTTTTGAATAAAATATTTGACGCCTGTATAATGTAAAAATGAGGATTTTACAAAAAACATCACATTTTTTTCCAACTTCACCAAAATAGGGCAAATTATATCTCAAAATTTGTCTCTTGGCAAACTTGAATCCAACCATGAGGTCCATTTTTTCTTAGGGGGTCATCTATAAATTTTCCCCCACAAAACCCTCATTTGAATACATAGCCAAAAAACCCTTTTCATACAAAATTTCTTACACCTCAAATCTGCAAACAACCCATCTAAACAACAAACCCAAAAGCCTTAGATCTATAATAAACAACATGAAAAACCCTCATATCTTGCCATGCCTTTCATTCTCTCATGCATTGCATAGATTCAAACTTAAGCAATATTTTTCTCAACCTAGGGTTATCCAACCACAACCATCTGATACCACTTGTTAGGAAACTTGCAGTTATCTAATGATAATTTCCACATAACCCAAATGAGATAACAATGAAAAAAAGTACTCAAAATCTACATGCAAGAGAATAGACAACATACCCATCAAAGATGACATAAGATATGCCCTAGGAAAAAACCCTTAAGAGGGAAAAAAACCTACCTCCAAAAGCATCCACACTCCATGTATTATTCACCAATGAAAACCCATTACAATACATCTTCAAAGACTCCATGAACACTTTTGAATCACAAGCTATCCATGCACTCCATATGACCAAGCAAGTAACCACACATCCCATGCCATGCTTCAAATTCTCACACATGTACAAGCTCAACCTGCTAACGTGCAGCAAACTCTCCAACCTTAGACAACTACCCTTGTGGTTGCTTTTATAGAAACAAGCTCCCACAAAACCACCAAGTGGTATTACATAAACCATGTGCCCAAAACCATGAACTTACAAAACCATGTGACCCCTCATTTAATATTGGCTACTTTATTATATTTTATTTTTCTCCAATATTAAATAATTATATTTTACAATTAAGTCCCAATGTTACATACAACATAAAGTCCAACCCCAACATTATAACTCCTAGTGACGCACATCCATCTAGGTACCCCTAGGTGAGCCACACAAATAATAATAAATTAAACATTATAAGCATTATGCAAGGTGTACAACACCTAATCCTAGCATTAAAAGCATTTGTTCTTTGGCATATTTTGATATCTTAAGATTGAAGGTAAAATTTAAAGTAATTCTACAAGGGACATTACAATTGCTATTAGAGTTGGTAAACCTCCCAACCTATGAAGGTTTATGAGTGAGAGGGAGAGAAGATATTATAATAGGGAGATAAGAAGACAATGGGAACCTACCTGGGCTCTAAAAGAAAAAACAACCTCTGATATCTTGGGTACCCACCAAGGATCATCATTAAATACCAGTCTGTTGATGGCGATTTTGGCACCACAACAATGCTAAAATGAATATTGCTACTCTATTTCTCCTTAAAGAGAAAGATGATCACATGGATACCTTAGCTCCCAAGGTCTTGGTAGTTGGGTCTCAACTGTACTAATGTTGCTCAGTGGCTAATGCAACAGTAATATTCAAGGGGCCTGCTGGTGTTAGGGTTTTGGATTGCTCTAAGATCAAACATGAAGTAAATTCTATCCTAACTAGGGGTTTTAAAGAAATATAAAAAGATAGACTAGGGTTTTGAAATAGAAAATAACGATAGTTCATCCAACCCTAACCAGACTTTGGTAACTTCAAGGAATTTGCTAACTAATACTGAAGAACATAATTAACTTGTGATTAACACAAAGTATCATTCATTCACAGTGTTGATTTTAACAATGGATTATAAACTACCATTTAAGTAAAACACAAAAAAAATGAAATTTCATTCCTTGAAAGCTTTCAAAATCAAATGATTAACTTTGAGATAAATATCATTCTAGAACATAATGTGAAGTAGATTTGAATTTGGTTGCTCCTACTGTGGATTAAATAGATAAGCAACATTTACAAATCTGGAACAATCACCAGTGTACAGAAAACCTGTGTCTTCAGACTGCTTCCATCTACACTAGAAGAACTTTGAAAATATATTACAGCCTGTACTAAAATCTAACTGCTAACCAAGAAGACAAGAGAATCTCTCATTATTGAGAATCAAGATGCAACTCAATCTCCCTTTGCTAGCTAACTAACTCCTAACAGTTCTAACTCTAAAAGTTCTAATCTAGAAGTGCTAACACTAAAAATTTTGGAACATTCAAAATTTTTAGAACCCTTTACAAAGAGGCAAGCATGCCATATATACATCTTCTCCCAAAGAGAATGTCAGCACCTGCTTTTAGGGTTCACAAAATATCTCATGGTGTCTGGAAGTCAATGCCCAGATCTTTTTGAAGGGAGTTGGTTCTGCACTCAATGTGCCCTCCTCGCCGTCTCTGCTAGTAAAGATCATCTCTGGAAAGATCTTTAGATCTTTTGCATCTACTGCCAGCATCTACTGCCATAACTTCTATGCCTCCATTTCCACCTTCGACTTCCAGAGGAGCTGCCTCAAGTGACACAATATATCCCCATTAATGCTAAGCTACCTCTGTCAGCAGACCTCAAAGCTGTCCATTTGACTCATGGCTTTATATTCTTCCTCACTCGGCCCTCTTTCCTCTCCAGATCAGCTTTTCTGGAAGTCCATCGGTGTACCACAATCTAGATCATACCGATCTTGTAAGGACCCTTGGCAAGATTGCTTCCTCCTCGGCCAGGCAATATGGTGAAAACACGCTCTCTCGGGGAACTTCATTTCTATTAGTGGGCCCCTCTTTTCAGTCAGCTTCTGTTTTGTTTTAGAGTAACCTTCTTCCTTCACCAAGACCTTTTGGCGAAGGTATAATCCTTGGCCGAGCCCTTTTTTTGTGTCATCAAGACTGTCCTATAGTCACACTAATGTGTTTTCCTATTTCCAATTCTTCCTGAGCTCCTTTTGTTTTCTTCGGGCTTCAGTGTGACCTTCGCCTTTTGGCTAGACATTGTGCCAAATTCATACATTTTTGGTGACCCTTATGTCGGGGAGACTCTTCTTTAGTTATACTGACATGCATTTCTTTTCATTCCCGGCACGTTGCCAAGACTCCTACTCGTCGCCAAGACCTCTTGGCACGTTTGCCTCCTCTTTGTGAGCTCTTCTGCACTGACAATACCTCCTTCGATCGGCGAGACTTTATGCTGACTGAAGCTTCCTTTGCCGAACCCTACTGTCGCCAGGACATTTTGTGGTCTTACCAATAGACCACCCTCCTTGTGCCTAGATGGCGAGACCAAATGTATTTGGTGAGACCCTCCGTGGTCGCCCAGACCTTATGGCGAAGATAATTTGATTTGGTGAAGGCCATTCTATTTCGGTGAGACTTTATTGAGTTGGTGAGACCTTCCACCAAGCTCAAAAATCTCACCAAGATCCTTGAGACACACCATCATGCACATAATTTGACCCCTGCAAAATGAGATCTTCGTTAAAACAAAACATTAATATCATGCTTCTTACCAAAAGAAACCTAACTCTGGTGGAGGTGGAGCCAACACGGGCATGGGAAGCAAAACTTTAAACAAGTCCCAGCAGAACCGGGACCGGGGCAAAACATGACCCAGAAACGACATCCCGATCCTTCAAAACAAGCGAGGGCAGGGCCAAAAGAAAACAAGAACTGGGGCCGAAGTCGGGGATGGAATGAGAAAGGGAAACAACCAATACTTCCTGAGTTCATACACCGACCCAGCTCTGCATCTACAAGGAAACCCCAAAATGCAAAGGACAGGAACAAAACACCGGTGGAGCCAGAGCAGAGCAATGAACAAGGCAGAACTGGGGTCAGAACCAAATCCAAACCAGAAACTTCTCCATGTTTCAGGTTCAGATTCCATTCTAAACCCACCTCTGACGTTACCCAAAAAGAGGAAGAAAGGAACATAAAGAGAAAGAGGAAAGGGGGAGGACAACCCCATGACAAGGCAAAAAGAAACAAAAGGAAAAGAAAGAGACAAGCGGAATCAGGACCAGAAACAAATTCAAACCAAAAAATTTCTACAAGTTTTGGGTTTGAATTCCGTTCTGATTCCAAGCCTGGCAAAAAAAAATAGAAAAGAGACAAGGCAGCAAAGAACAAAGTGGAGGAACCAGGATTAGGGAAGAAAGAGACAACATAACTCGAAAGGAAATCCAAGTTTGGAATCCGACCCAGCTCCGGACCCACCAAAACAACAAGCAGAAGAAAAGGAAACAAAATGCCCCGAGGCCGAAAAGAAAACACCTAAGGCAAAGGACACAAACCGAAAAAGACCAATGAGGAGCAAAGAAAAGGTGGGGTCAGACCTAGGACAGGACCAAAATGAGGAACTTGAGAAAGTTCAACATTCTGAACTTGGTCTCAGACCCAACTCCGACAAAGAACAAAAGAAACGAAGACCAAGGTCTATCAAAACTAGAACCAAAACTGGGGATGGAAACGAGACCCAAACCTAAAAGGAACTTCCAAGTTTGGTATTGGTTCCAGTTCTGCCTCTGACAGAACTTGGAAAGGAAAATGCCTAAGGCAGAAAACCAAAGGCCAAAGGGAAAAGACAAAGGGGGACCCATTTTGATCTAGATCAAAGTGGGGTGGTTATGCAAGGCATAACAAATGGTGACTCGGTTGGGGAAATGGTTTAACCATTTTCATGAATCTGCAAGATTCAACTACCCAAAACTCTTGGTTCATGAATATCACAACTCCAATTGGGTCAGTTATAACAAGCAAGGTAGAGCTAGAATCTCAAATGTAAGTCCATCAATGGCCACGCCTGAATCTATGTGTGTGTTTGATTGTGCATTACTTCTTTTAAAAAGTTTTCCTCATCTTTTAGACAACAATGTGCAAGATTTGAGCTACATGAGTTGATTTCCCTTGTGCAATGATATCCCGAGCATTGCTCCACTACCAGTCAAGTGTCCATAGCCCCGATGGAAATACCTCTAGTTCTCTCACAACATTGCTTTACTACTAGACAGACGTACATAGCCCCGATAGAGATACTAGAATAACCCATTCATATTGACTCCTCTTCTTTTGATGATTCTTTTCTTTTCTTTTGTAGTTCTAGATATTTCTTTTAATTATGCTTTTCTTTTCAATATGTCAAATGTTTAACATCTGGTCTGGGTTGAAAACTACCATGGACCTCATAATAGCACTTGGGAAATTAGATTTTTCACTCAAATCTTACAACACCATAGTCCTAGGACAAATATACCCTTATAAGAGGAGATGATCTTGATAATTTGTGATAGATTCAGGGGAGCTAATGAGAGTTACTTACTTGGCACCTTGTTTTAAAACTTTCCACAACCTGTATTGAAAACAAGCATGAAACAATGAATTGAGGACAAAATCTTCCAATCAGAGAACCTGAAAATATCTAAACCACTTCTCTCCTAATGACCACAGTATGCTTCAGATAACGACCACCATTCCAAAGATGGGAGGAAATAGATCAAACCCAAAGAACAAGACAAAAACAAAAACAAAGAACAAAGGAAACGAAAGGAAAGAATAGGAAGGAAAGCAAATAAACAACAAACTATTTATAAACAAGAGCCACATTATTTACACAAAGAACGACATACTATACATGGGGATTATTTACAAACATAAATTACTTATACAAATACACTACCTAGAAAAATGCCAACCTCATGATTCAAAATAATGTTTAAGAAACTGTCCATTAATAGGCAAGGGGACAGCTTCTCCGGTTAAACTACTCAATTGGAAAGCATTTTCTCCTAAGATCTCAGCAATCTGATAAGGACCCAACCAAAGTTTGTCGAATTTCTGATGCCTACCCTTCCTTTCATTGGATTTATCCCATAGCAGCACTAAGTCTGATATCCTAAAAGCTTTTATCTTGGCTCTTTTGTCAAACTAGCATTTGACAACAGCTTGATGTTTAAAGAATTGTTGCAATGCAACATTTCTTTGTTCTTCTAACTTCAACAAAGTAGCTAATCTAACTTCTATCCTATTGTCACTAGAGTAAAACTTCTGCATGAACTCAAGGATAGGTATTTGAAGATGGATGGGGAAGACAGGCTCTTGGCCATATACTATCTTGAATGGTGAGGTGCTTAAGGTGGCCTTAATCCTAGTCCTATCTTCCCATAGTGTGAATCTCAGCTGGGTATGCCAGTCTCTAGGGTTGTGTTCTAACAATTTCTTAATTACCCCTAAGAGATTCTTGTTGGTAGACTTTGCAACTCCATTACCTTGCAGGTAATAATTTGACAAGTACTTTAAGACAATCTTGTGATCATAAGCCCAAGAAATAAATTCAGCAGAAGAGAAAGCAGAGCCATTATCACATACCAGAGCGAAGGGTACCCCAAACCTCGTAGTGATGCACTCGGTGAGAAACTTGATCACTACCTTTGTTGTGCTATTTTTGCAAGGTATGGCCTCTGTCCACCTTGTGCAGTAGTCAGTAGTAGTAAAGATGAATTTATGCCCTATAGTAGATTTTAGGTTGATAACCCCAATAAAATCCAATGCCCACTGGGCAAAGGGCCTTATCTCGTAGATGGGTTGTAGTGGCATGGTTGCATGGAATTCCCTTGGTGCAACAATCTAACATGTGTGGCATGTTCTCACATGCTGATGGGCATCCTTGAATACACAAGTCTAGTAGTAACTAGATCAAAGGATTTGGTGTGCTAATGAATTTACAAACGCATGACCTATGCCATGTTTCCCATGAAATTTAGAGATCACATGTTTAGCTTCTTAATGATCAAGGCATCTTAAGTATACTCCTTCAAAATTCCTTCTGTATAGGAGCCCTCCTTTAAACATATAGTGTGAGATTTTTAGTCTCAGGGTTCTCCTCTGAGTGGCGTTCATTCCCTTCGGACACCAGTTATTGAGCATGAAAGAAATGAGATCAGCATACCATGGGTCATTTGGGAAGGACTGGGTAGTATATTGTTGACAAATAACATTGTTACCAGCATCGGCCATGGACTGAGATAAACCCGTACCCCTAACTAATTTCATGGGACATATCTCTAAATTGAACTCTTGTAAGATGGTCATCCACTTCCCTCTTCTTTCTCCTAGTTTGCCTTGCATAAGTAGAGACTTGAGAGCAGCATCAGGGACTACAATAATGATTTGACTTCAGAGGATGTATTGCCTGAATTTTTTAACAGCTCGAACCAGTACAAAAGCTTTCTTCTCAAGAGGTGGGTATTTAATTTCAGCATTTTTGAAGGGAGAACTCATGAAAGCAATAAGCCTCTCCTTTAACTCTTCTCCTCATTGAGTTAATACAACCACACACGAATGTTCGGAGGCAAAAAAGTAAATGTAAAACGGCCTCAAATAATCAGGGCTAGTGAGGACTGGAGATTCTGATATGGATTGCTTGACTTGAGCAAATGCCGCCTTTGCCTTATCACTCCACTCTATTTTGGCATCCTTCTTCATCATCTCGTTCAAGGGCTTCACGATTTCTGCAAAGCTTGTGATAAACTTCCTCACGAAGTTGATCTTTCCAAAGAAGGATCTCATCTCCTTCTTGCTTCCTAGCATGGCTATCTTGAGAATGGACTCAACTCAATCTGGGTCAATGGATATTCCTCTTTCTAAAATTATGTGTCCCAAGAGCTTCCCTTCAGAAACTCTGAACACACTTTTTGGGATTTAAGGAGACTCTATACTAGATGCACCTTTCGAGAACTTTGGCCAAGTCCGCAACATGATTCAATCCATCCTCGGAGAACACTGTCAAATCATCAATGTAAACAATAATGTATTTTCCAATCAGATCCATGAAAGCTATATCCATGGCACGCTGGAAAGTTGCTCCAGCATTTATCAGGCCGAAGGGCATCCTCCTGTATGCAAACATCCCCCACTGGGTAGTGAAAGTTGTCTTCATCTTGTCTTCAAAGTTGACCATAACCTGATTATATCCAGAGTAACCATCCAAGAATGACATCATTTGTGCTTCGTTGATGGTCTGCAGAACCTCATCCAGAGAAGGAAGTGGATAATTATCCTTCTCTGAGGCTTTATTCAAATTTTTGAAGTCAACGCATAGTCTGATCTCCCCGCTTTTCTTACGAACTGGGACTAAGTTAGCCACCCATGTTGAATGGCACATAGGGAAGATTATCCTTATTGAGAGTAGTTTTTGAACCTCTTTATAGATCAATGGTTCAATTAGAGCATTGACAGGGCATTGCTTCTATCGGAAGGGTTTAGCTTTGGGCTTCAAGGGAATAGTGTGAGTCATAAACAATGCATCAAATGTTTGGAGGTCTTCAGACCCCCAAGCAATCACAACAATATCCCTTTTTAGGGCCATCAATATGTCTTCTTTGATTACTTTAGGGTAGGCCTTCCCTATGTAGACATTCCTTTCAGGGCCAGAATCATTCAAGTTAACTGTTTCATATTCTCCTCCCTTTTCTTCAACTGATGCCCTCTCTCGAGCCCTTGGATTTGAGTAAAAAAATCTCTCTAGAGAAACCATTCCCTTGGGAATGTTATTACTTTTTAGATTAAGAACCCCTTCTATATCACATTCTTCAGGGTTCCAATCCCCTTGATCTCTGTTAGACTCATCAATAATTTTCCATTCAAAGACATTTGAGTTTTCCAAGAATGCCAAAATCTGTTGATCATCCTCAAAGACTTGGAAATTCTTAATATTGTCAGGAACAGCTGGGGTGGACATTAGTTCAACTGAAATTTTTTAAAACTTGGAGCCTTGCATAGGTTCCAAGGTTCTTGCAGTGACTGCCAATGAATCAACCACCTAATTTTCTTCTCTAGGGATTAAACTAATCCCAAAGGCATCAAAATCATCGATCAGATTCCACACCCTATTTCTATATGCTGCCAGCCTTTTATTGTGGCAGGTGTACTGGTTGCGCACTTGCTTAACAACCACTTCTGAATCTCCCTTAACCATTAGGGTTGTGGCTTTCTTCTTGTGTGCAAACATTAATCCCCATGCCAGAGCTTCATATTCGGCTACATTATTAGTGCATCCAAATTGCAACCTGCAAGAAGCAAAGAAAACTTTCCCTTTTGGGATGGTTAGCACAATTCCAACACCACAACCGGTCTTGGACTTGGATCCATCAAAGGTAAGGTTCCACAACTGATCACAAGCAAGAATTAAATTTTTTGAAGTTTTCATGGGTGCTTGAGTTAGATGATTCCCAATTGTGGTTGCTTGATATTTTGCACCAGGTATAAGGAAAGAAAGTTGTGCAAGTTCATTAGGGATGCTTTCCAGTTCATGTTTAGTTACAGCCTCTAATCCGTGACTATCCTTCTGACAATCACTAGTGTCTTTAGTCAACCCCTTGGGTTCTGGTATATTTGGGAATGTAGGGGTGTCAATCAAATCTTGGGAAAGCTCCTCATCAGTGTGCTGATTTGGGCATGTGTCTAGGGTAGGTTCAATTTGAAGAGGGATTTCTTTTGCAAGTGTTGTATCCCTAGTTAACATGATCGATTCTTTGGTCTCAAATGAGAAGCAGTCTGTAGTGGTTTTAGGGCAACTTGTGCCAGCTTCCTTAGATTGGGAAACATGTTTTAAAATGTCAATGCAGGGCTGACAAGTCAATTCAGAGTGGCTTTGATAATTTACCCTGCACCAATTAGGGAGCAGGATACTTTGTAAATCTACATTTTCCCCCCAGACTAGTTGATCTTGCTGTAGTTTTCTAACCAATGCTTGCTCATTTTCATTAATTACAAGGTCATGGGGCTTTTGTATGGGCAACTCTTTAGGATCAAAAATAGAAAAGGTTAAAGCCTCATTCCTTTTGTACACACCTATTTCCATTTCGAAATAGGCTACCTCATTGTGGCAATCATATTCAGTAATGATATGCTTGAGGTGAAGCTCACTCTCAATCTTGATCTGATTAGGAATCCCTTTCCATGATAGCCACATATGTGAGAAGTCAAGGGAAAGATATCCCCCTAAATTCTTCATCAAATCTCGGCTTAGCAGCATACCATAGGTCTCGGGAATGTCTGCCACTTGGATGTCTATGTTTGTTAGGATCCTAGGGTCTGATGCTACTTGAATGTGTATGTTTCTTAATTCCCCTACCACATTGACCTCTATTTTTTCAAGTTGAATTACCTTCTTATTGGTCTGAATAGGGTCCAATCCCAACTTCTTACACACAGAAAATGGCATGACATTTCCTGAAGCCCCCGAGTCCAATAAATAGTTATGCAAGTTCTTGCCCAAAATTCTTAAACTTAAGAGGAAAGGCAGAGTACCTACCTTATTTCTATATAAGGTTGCATTCACATCCCCAGCAGGTGTCATCCTACTATTTCCTTTCAACTTGTTAGCTTGCTCTAAGGCTTTTAGCACTATTTCCCTTTGGGAAGAGGGCACCACTTCAAGATGTCAAAGAATGACAAAGAAGTCTTCTATTTCTGCATCTTAGAAACAATATCAAATTCCAGATTAGAACTAGTAGTAGCTTTGGAAATACCAAAGGAATCACCCTTTCCATGGAAATTAGGTGGGCCTTTTGGTGGGGGAGGATTGTTATCAGCACTTTGATTAGGGGGCACCATGTGATTGGGAAGTGCTGATGTAGTGAATGGACCCTTACCTTGATTTCTCAAGAAGTTTCCTCCCTTCATCTGAAAAGCTTGGGCATCATATGAATCTTCCTCTGGTTCATTCTCTTCTTGCCTTGGGAATGAGGGCTCTTCCTCAAAGAGCTCATAACTCATTGTAGTATCCACTAAGTCAACTCCTTTGTTGGAATTCCCTTGGAAGGTGTGGGCATCTTCATGTGCCATTTTGATCATCTTCTCCATGTTAGGGCAGTTCACTTCAGAATGGGTTGTTGTATTATGCAGCCTGCACCAATTGGTCATGAAGTTGAGGTCGGCCATGTTTGTAGTATGTGACCTCTCCTCATTTGCTTGATAGTTGTGAGGGACTCCACCGTTGTTAGGCCCTGTATTCCATTGCCTGT
Organism: Sequoia sempervirens; assembly: GCA_007258455.2. Classification (NCBI taxonomy): domain Eukaryota; kingdom Viridiplantae; phylum Streptophyta; class Pinopsida; order Cupressales; family Cupressaceae; genus Sequoia; species Sequoia sempervirens. The sequence goes on along the minus strand of VDFB02175162.1, from coordinate 129,709 downwards.
TATTATTCATCCTCTGGTTGTACCCTCTGTTTTGGTTTTGGTAACCTCTTTGGTTGTAGTTATTGTTATTCTGATAGGTACCCTAGTTTTGAGAAGGATTCAGCCAAAGTTGAGCCATGTCATTAGTGACTTGGGACAATGTTTTCTTCAAGGTTTCTACTTCATTGGTAAGCTAAGTAGTATTTTCACTTTCAACAATCTTAGAAATAAGTGGTTGATCAACATGGCTTGTGGTTCCAACTTGATTATGAAGACTGTGAGAACTTAAAGGAACCTATGGTTGTTGAAAGAGATCAAAAGTTCCAGTAGCAAAGAATGTGACAGGAGGTTGAGTCTTAATTTAGACCTAGGCCCATAGTGGGAAGGAGACACTCCTGAAATGATATTAAATAAAGGGGGTGAACTAGGCATCTAATACTCGATTAAAGGCAAACCTCTCCCCCAACCTGGTTGAGAGTTGGTCTGTTGCTGCAACTTAATGGCTAAATGATAAACCTTGGACAGGGTATCAATATCCACTGGCAGATAAGTTCTTTGTAAGAACAATCCCAACAAAGGGTCTATAACCCTAAAGTATGCTTGAATGACACTATCATCGGTAACTAGATAGGGATCCTGTAGCCTCCTATACATTTTGGAACCTGGTATTGAACAAGGGCAGGGATTCACATGGATCCTTCCTAATAGTGGCGAATTGGTGATACAGAAGAGTTGGGTCCACATAGACTCTAAACTGATTGATGAAAGTATTTTCCAAGTCTGTCTACGACAAAATAGAGCCTTGAGGAAGATTAAGATATCAGTGATATGCCATGTCTCCCAAGGAATAAGGGAACAACCTAAAAACTACATCATGATGAGCTATTTGAGCTCAGGTACACGCATCCTTGAAAGCATGTATGTGTTCTTCAACACTCCTTGATTCACCATGAAAATACTTAGGGAAAAATTTATCAGGATTCTTGAACAGGTCATGGAAACCTCTAGGGATAGTCCCTAATGGAGAGGGATTATTTTGAAAGAATGCCATTGGTAGTGGAAGTGGTGGTTGAGCCAGCTACTGTATGGGTTTAACCAGCTATAATGAGAATTGAGATGAATTGGTGGGTGGATTGATGGGTATCCATTGAGGAATTGGTGCAAATCCTGGTGGAGTGAGTGGAGCTGATAAGGGTGGTATGATGGTTGCCCTAGTTCTGTGATACTTATGTCTTGTTGGGGTCTTGTGTTCTATGAAGGATGATGGATTCCTAGCTGACCGAAGAACTTGGTGGGGCCTTTCTGAAGAGGATGATCCAGTTTTATCTAGCTTGCCCTTCTAGGCCCTCCTTCTAGTGCCAGCTCCTGTTGATGGTGATTTTGGCACCACAACAATGCTAAACAGAATATTGCACCACAACAGTTGAAAGAGAAAGATGATCACATGGATACCTTAGCTCCCAAGGTCTTGGTAGTTGGGTCTCAACTGTGATGATGTTGCTGAGTGGCTAATGCAACAGTAATATTCAAGGAGCCTACTAGTGTTAGGGTTCTGGATTGCTCTAAGATCAAACATGAAGTAAATCCTATACTAACCAGGGGTTTTAAATAAATATAAAAAGATAGACTAGGGTTTTGAAACAGAAAAGAATGATAGTTCATCCAACCCTAACCAGACTTTGGTAACTTCAAGGAATTTTCTAACTAATATTGAAGAACATAATTAACTTGTGATTAACACAAAGTATCATTCATTCACAGTCCTGATTTTAACAATTGATTATAAACTACCATTTAAGTAAAACACAAAAAAAATGAAAATTCATTCCTTGAAAGCTTTCAAAATCAAATGATTAACTTTGAGATAAATACCATTTTGGAACACAATGTGAAGTAGATTTGAATCTAGTTGCTCCGACCATGGATTAAACAAATAAGCAACATTTACAAATCTGGCACAATCACCAGTGTACAGAAAACCTGTGTCTTCAGATTACTTCCATCTACACTAGAAGAACTTTGAAACTACATTAGAGCTTGTACTAAAATCTAACTGCTAACCAAGAAGACAAGAGAAGCTCTCATTACTGAGAATCAAGATGCAACTTGATCTCCCTTTGCTAGCTAACTAACTCCTAATAGTTCTAACTCTAAAAGTTCTAATCTAGAAGTGCTAACACTAAAAATTCTGGAACATTCAAAAATTTTGGAACCCATTACAAAGAGGCAAGCATTCCATATATACATCTTCTCTCGAAGAGAATTTCAGTACTCGCTTTTAGGGTTCACAAAATATCTCATGGTGTCAGGAAGTCTATGCCCAGATCTTTTTGAAGGGAGTTGGTTCTGTACTCAATGTGCCCTCCTCGCTGTCTTTGCTGGTAAAGATCATCTCTAGAAAGATCTTTAGATCTTTTGCAGCTATGGCCATAACTTCTACGCCTCTATGTCCACCTTCGACTTCTACAGGAGCTACCTCGAGTGCCCCAAAATATCCACATTAATGTTGAGCTACCTCTATCAGTAGAACTCACAGTTGTCCATTTGACTCACAGCTTTATCTTCTTCCTCGCTCGGCTCTCTTTCCTCTCTAGATCCGCTTTTCTGCAAGTCCATCAACATAGCACGAGCCAGTCGGCAAGAGGTTCTGGAAAGCCATAGAGATCATACTGATCTCGTAAAGACCCTCGGCAAGACTGCTTCCTCCTCAGCCAAGCAATATGGTGAAAACACGCTCTCTCGGGGAACTCCATTTCTATCAGTGGGCCCCTCTTTTCGATCAGATTCTGTTTTGTTTCAGAGTAACCTTCTTCCTTCGCCAAGACCTTTTTCCAGAGGTATAATCCTTGGCTGAGCCCTTTTTTTTTTGTGTCGTCGAGACTGTCCTATAGTCACACTAATGTGTTTTCCTTGTTCCAAGTCTTCCCAAGCTCCTTTTGTTCTCTTCGAGCTTCGGTGTGACCTTCGCCTTTTGGCCAAACACTGTGCTGAATTCATCCATTTTTGGAGACCCTTTATGTTGGGGAGACTCTTCTTTAGTTATACAAACATGCATTTCTTTTCATTCCCCGCATGTTTGCCAAGACTCCTACACTTCGCCAAGACCTCTTGGTGTGTCTGCCTCCTCTCTGTGAGCTCTTCCGCACCAGCAAGACCTCCTTCGGTTGGCAAGACTTTATGCCGACTGAAGCTTCCTTTGCTAAACCCTACTATTGCAAGGACATTTTGTGGTCTTACCGATAGACCACCCTCCTTGTGCCCAGATGGTGAGACCAAATGTATTCGGTGAGACCCTTCGTAGTCACCCAGACCTTATGGTGAAGATACTCTACTTTGGTGAAGGCCCATTCTATTTCGGTGAGACTTTGCTGAGTCGGTGAGACCTTCCACCAAGCTCAAAACTCCCACTAAGATCCTTGAGACACACCATTACACACATAATTTGACCCCTGCAAAATGAGATCTTCGTTAAAACAAAACATTAATATCATGCTTCTTACCAGAAGAAACCTAACTCTGGTGGAGGTGAAGCCAACATAGGCATGGGAAGAAAAACTTTAAACAAGCCCTGGCGAAACTGGGACTGGGGAAAAACACGACCCAGAAATGACATCTTCAGTCCTTCAAAACTGGCAGGGGCGGGGCTGAAAGAAAATAGGAACTGGGGCTAGAGGCGGGGAGGGAATGAGCCAGGGAAACAACTAATACTTCTAGAGTTCATACCCAGCTCCGTGTCCGCAAGGAAACCCCGAAACTCAAAGGATGGGAACAAAATACCGGTAGAGCCGAAGCAGAGCAATGAACAAGGTGGAACCGGGGTTGGAACCAAATCCAAACTAGAAACTTCTCCATGTTTCAAGTTCGGATTCCGTTCCAAACCTGCCTCCAATGTTACCCGAAAAGAGGAAGAAAGGAACAAAAAGAGAAAGAGGAAAGGGGGAGGAAAACCCCACGACAAGGCAAAAAGAAACAAAAGGAAAAGAAAGAGACAAGCGGAATCAGGACCGGAACCAAATTCGAACCAAAACTTTCTACAAGTTTCAGGTTTGAATTTTGTTCTAATTCTGAGCCCGACAAAAAAAATAGAAAAGAGACAAGGCAGCAAAGAACAAAGCGGCGGAACTAGGATCGGGGAAGAAAGAGACAATAGAACTCGGAAGGAAATCCAACTTTGGAATCCGACCCAGCTCTGAACCCGCCAAAATAACAAGGAGAAGAAAAGGAAACAAAATGCCCCAAGGACGAAAAGAAAACACCTAAGGCAAAGGACATAAACTAAAAAAGACCAACGAGGAGCAAAGAAAAGGCAGGGTCAGACCCGGGATGGGACCAAAATGAGGAACTTGAGAAAGTTCAACATTCCGAACTTGGTCCCAAACTCGACTTTGACAAAGAACAAAAGAAATGAAGACCAAGGTCTGTCAAAACTGGAACTAGAACCGGGGATGGAAATGGGACCCGAACCTAAAAGGAACTTCCAAGTTCGATATTGGTTCTGGTTCCGCCTCCAACAGAACTTGGAAAGGAAAATGCCTAAGGCAGAAAACCAAAGGCTAAAGGGAAAAGAAAAATGGGGACCCATTTTGATCCAGATCAAAGTGGGGTGGTTATGCAAGGTGTAACACAATCCTAACAAGCCTAAATCTTGGAGTAATGAACAAGGAGAAAGAAACATGGGAGATAGAGGAGATATTGTCAATTGTATGGATCAATCATGGAAAAAGAAAGAACTACTCAACAATGAATGACACAATTATTTCAGAAACGTTGACTCAAGTCATGATAAATAAAAATAATAATAACAACCAAGTTGTAAATAGTGGATGCAATGAATACAATTCAATCACAATAGAACTTTGAATCATCGTGTTCCTACAACCAGTTCTAGAACCATGATACCTACTTTCCCACCTAGAGTGGAACATCAAGAAAGAAATGAAATTGCATTGGTAGAGATACAAGATCATTTCCAAGAAGATTGGATAGATGGAGGGATACAAATAGATATGTCCCTAAGAGGTTGTGGGGACCTAAGAATGAAGAATTTTCCCAACAAGGGTAATAGAGACCATTACAATGATCTATAGAGGAAAATTGGTAAGCTTAGCTTGTCATACTTTGATAGTTCAAGAAATACCACAACATGGGTATGATTTCTAAAGGTTGATACAAACTTCCAACTCAAACTAATGTTGGAGAAGGAAGTGGGATAAGTGCAAAAATATGGGGGGCCAAAAGGGGTCTTAAGTGGCACTCTTTTTCTAAAATCAGGAAATATTGACCTTGGATGAGAAATTGAGGATAGTTACACTCAAAATTTTAAGATGCAACAAAAAAAATGTTCGTAATGCTCTGATTTTACTTTTTAAACTACTTTTAAAAGATTAAAAAAAATGGTAGAGATTAAGGGGTTCAAAAAGGGAGCCACAAAAATTGGTGTTGTTTTTATCAAACAATATAACATAGCGTCTTTTGTGCCTCTCTCAAAAGGTTAACTTTTTTTGATATTTTTAAGATCACTCCGGTGAGAATTTAGCTAATAATATGTAGTTTATGCCCAATTTTTCTGAATTTTTACTAATTTTCAAAGCGGCCATATCTTGAAAAAAAAGTTTTGGTCATGCTACTCCTATAATTTTTTAAAACTAATCAAAAATCATTTTTTTTAATATGTGTAAAATGGACTAGTTTATAAAAATGTAATTTATTTTAAATTTCAATGAATGGTTAAAAAATAAAGAAAAAAATACCAAATAGTGGTTTTTGACAAAAAAAACAAACACACAAACAAAACAAATTAAAGATGAAAGCCTTAACATTTTCAAAATGTGAAAAAAATTACATCGTTAAATAGCTAAGAGAGATCCTAACATTACCCAAGTGTTTGATTTACTCGACCTAGAAACATGTGTGAATCTGATGATTAGCATGAACAAGATTATGTGAAATCCTATAGAATATTTAAAAATGCATCTTTGGACGTTGGGAAGGAACTCCAAGCCTTTGGGTTGGAAATCAAAAGAAAATCCAAGCCTAAGGCTTGGGGATTCCCAAAGCAAGAAATAATGTGAGCGTGTTGTGTTTTGTATTAAAATTTGTTCCTTGTCAATGAATTTAAAAAAATGCGCCAAAATGCATTACCAAAATGTGCCAAAAATAATTGCCAAAATGTAAGCATGTTATAATGTTCTTGCATTATAATGTGCTCAGGTTATAACACACTTGCATTATAACACACTCACATTATAACTGTTAGGTTTCCAAATCTACACCCTATTTGCTAAGCTTTGAAAGAGCTCAACAAATTTGGACTAACATGGGACTACTTTTAGGTTGTGGGTAACATGTTTGAAAGCAAACCTCCAGTGATAAGGGTTGGCTGCCCCTTTTGATGGCACCTAACTATTTAATCTTTGAGGTAAAGGGTAGAATTTCATGAAAATAGACTTAATGTTGAAAAAAACTTAAGGTGATGCACCAAAACAACCAAGACCTGTTAACAACCTATCACCTTCAAATTAAAATCATAAAGCCAGACTCACACAACTCACTTACCAATGCATTTTTTAAGTATGAATGGCAAAAGACATGAGTAGCAATGCCAGGGCAAGTAGTGCGAGTGGCAACCCTAATGCCGGTGTGGATGTGTAGGTTGCTAGCACAAGTGATATCAGAGCTGGAGGCAGTTAGAGCTATGGATGCCTGGTGATTACTGTAGAGAATGTCCCCCGTGCGATGGGGTTTGGTGGAGAACAGGTTAAGGGCTTTGATCCTAAGGCGAATGCTAAGGTTTTGAAGGCGGGTTTTAGGCATGGGAGGATGTCATTTGGAGGGTTCATCCTAGTTTCTAATGCCAAAACTATGAAGCTTAAGGAGGAGACAAAAGAAGAAATAAATGATATTGTTGTTGAGCTTTCCGCTCGTGGGGTGATTTGTCGGTTTAGGGGTTTTTGGCCTAGTCTCCCTCAGTTGCATTTGTGGATCACCTCTGAATGGTAGCCTCTAATTTCCAGTAAAGTTCATATTTTCCCCATGGCTAAGGGGTTTTTTGTAGGTAAGTTTGATAATGCTCAGGATAGAAATATAATATTATATGATAAATTTTTTAGCTGGGAGGACAAATTTTGCTGATGATTAAGCCATGACACTTAGATTTCAACCCTGCTTATGAAACTTTTAACAAGATGTTGATTTGGGTTCGGCTGCCTAATCTTCCCCTCCACCTCTGGAGTGATTCTCTTCTAGAAGATGTGGGTGAAGCCCTTGATGATTTTTTGTTGGTGATTCTCTTCATTCCACCTTTGCCCATATACTAGTTGAAATTGATGTTTCAAAAGGACTACCTGTGAATTTTTTACTTAAATGTTCTACAGGTTCCTGGATCCAATCTTTTGATTATGAAGGGATCCCCTTCTGGTGTAGAAGGTGTTTTAAAATAGGACATGCTGTGGCACAATGCAGATTTTAGAAAAAAGATAAGAATGCTACTTGGTGGAATGGTGCTTCACAACAACATTATACGGTTGAGAAGAAATCTGATCAACATAGGAGTTTTCTTGAGGTGGTTTCTTTTGAATCATAGGGTCTTGGGGCATCCCCTCTCAATGTCTCAAATGGTGTGGCTACTATGGCTACCCTTATTGAGCAAGTGACTAGGTCTCAGGCGGCTAGTCTTGGAGATAGCGCCATGACTTCCATGTTTGGCAGCTCTTCAGATAAGTCTGTGTCTGCACAAAAGGAATAACAATGAAATCTCTAAGATTATGGTGGTAGGAATTCATCTTCAGGATAATAGTGAGTTGTCCTAGCTTGATAAGGCAACACAAGTGGAAGAAGGTTGTATTACTATAAAGAGCAAGAAAGCAAAAATCTCTAGGCCTTATTTTGATATGACTCTCTACTCACACAAGAATAGTGCTAAATATAAATCTTGATGGGTCTTGTTTGGGACCTAGTTTTTTGGCTAGTTGTAGGTTGTCTTTTTTGCAGCCTTGTTCTTGTTTGTAAAGGGTTTTGGGTCCCTTCAAAACCTGTTTTCACCTATATCCAAAACTCACTTTCCAATGTAGTCTACATAAATAATTTATAAGGAGGTTTGTAACAGTGCTTTTAAAAGAAAAAAAAGGGGTTTCACAGTTAACAACACTACTAAACAACATAGCTTATAACATGTAATCATACATTTTCTGCTAAATGGATGCATAAACATGAGGAATTTTTGCAAGGAAAAATGAATTTTCACAAGATAAACTAATCAACCATTAATGGCATACCATGAAACATGAAGAGAGAAGATAAAAATGCTCTAATTTATTAATTCAATGTGCCTACTATATAATAGGCCCATTTGAGTTACAATACTACTCCATGAAAATAGCTTGAAGAAAACAAAGCTATCCTACAACTGGAAAAAAAAAGAACTCCCTCAAAATGTTCAAAATGAACATACTTAAGCAAAAACCCACCAAAATCCCTCACACAAGTGCTTCCAAAAGATTTTGGTTGGATACAACAAAAAAGGCCAAAAAGAACCCTCCAAATTGTCCTCCACATGAAGAAAAGTTAAGCCAAGTCAATAGTCACACAAAAAATGTGACAAAAATGCCTCCAAATAGCCCCTTTTCCACTAAAATCAGTCAAAATAGCCTCTCACACATCCCTCATGTCTGCAAGTCATCATTGGTCTTCACACAAGTCTTGACCCACATTCTCCTCATGCAATATGTGTGTTTTTGAAAATATAATAATCTTGATTAAGTGATTCATAAAACATCACTTAACCAAGTCATTTTACATTTCAGAGCATAAAATAAGGGGCCCACCATCTCATTGAATTGCATTACATTTGCACTAAAAAATACATAATAAAAGTGATTTTCAAATCACTTAAATGATATATATACATTGAAATAAAATGCAACATATAATGTCATACCTAAATGCTTTCAAAAGCATCCAAGACACTTGACCATCTCCACTTACTTCATTCTACATTTTAGTCCACACATGGTCAATATTCACTGGTTTGCAAAGGCATCATAAAGCTCCAAAATACTTGGCCAATATGGCTCACCTCCAAATTTCTTGGAAAGCATATTCCAAGTCACATGATTATTTATAAAAAAACAAGGCATCACATGTGTGGTATTGGCACACTCCATACATTGTATTGTTTGATGACTTAGGACTTGGCAAAGGTTTTGAAACAAAGGGGAAACAGTTAAGGCATAACATGCCTAAGTCAATAACACAAGTTTCGGCCCCCATGCATTAACACATGCTTTCAATTTTAAAAAACATGGGAAGAAAATCCCATCCCCAATGAAGAGGGTCAAACCCTAATCATAAAAAGGCTAAAAATGATGGAAAACACCATCATTTTGTCATTGAACTTTCTAGAGAATAGATGTTGTCATAGTGGGGTTTGAGTAAACACATAAATTGAGGTTTTTAGCTGATTCAACCAAATTTTTGATGAAATCTTGCATGCAATAGTAGGTAAATGAATTCATTGGTATGAAATCTACATTTTTTCCACTTTTTAGATCTATTTGATGTGTAAAGGCCACAATTTTCTTTTCTATGGTTACTTCCTTTGCTTTTATAGCCACCATGAGAAGCTTGAATGAAGCTTTCTGTAAAAAAAAAAGCTTGAATATTGCAAAAAATGTGTGAGAAAAAGCTCCAGGTGAGTTAAATCGACTCCATTCTTGTTGAGTCTAAGCAAAAGAAACCCATATTTTGTTTCTACCTTGAGAATAAAGCATAAAAAGCTTGTTTCCTCTATGCATTTGTTAATGAGGACACTCCATTTTGTTTCCTTGTTGCTTTCATGAAGAAAAAAATTTTCTTGGCCACAACCATGGATAGAAAATAGTGTATTTTTATATGTGGCCTTGTTTCATTTGAAAACCCCATAATGTTTCTTTGATTCTCCTCTGTATTAGCAAATTTCTTAACAACCTAGATGGAATTTTGATATGTAGAAGAAGAAAGATGGCTTGTGAGCTCAACCTCCATTTTAATAACTGGGTTTCCTCTGTATTCACAATTTATGTTCCAGTTTCACCATAATTGCAAAACCCATACTTTGGGTTTTATGTAGCATATATATTTATGAATCTGCAACTGCTTTTCAAAAGAACCCAAGTGGGTTTCTTAATTTCTTGAATAAATTAAGATTTTTTGTATCAAGCCATTGGGATTTTGTAAATACACCTTCCTTTTTCTTCAATCTGTAGCAAGGTTGTTTCACATTTTAAAACCCCATGTGGGTCTTCCATATTTTGTAAAAACAAAGGTTTACTTGGCCACGGCCTGTCATGAAATGGTTTCCATTTGTTATTTATGTAGGATGTTCACCATATTAGCCTTTGCATTAGCTTCTCATGGTGAACCCAGATGGGTCTTTTCAATTTGAAAGAAAAATATGATTTTGTTGCAAAATGATTCAAAGCCATTGTACAGTGTGAGCCTAACCCAAAGGCATTGTACATCTTTTCCATTCCTTTATGAAATATAATTTTTCTTATACTTTGATGCTCTTAGATTGCATCTGCCAGCTCAAGGACCTCTTTTAATGGTTGCTCCATTGTTCCTATAGCACTGCCATTTCAATGGTTGCACAACTTTGTTCACTACAACTATGCTCTCAAGTCTAAACTCTAGTCATAGGGTGTATGACTACCCTTTCCTAGTGTTTGACTTCATTTCCAACTTAGAAAACATTCCCCTCTCTAATGAGTGGACTATTCATCATCATTCCAAAAACTCTACATCACAATGAAATGAACTAAGAATGCTTGTTGCCACTATCATATGACTAAGTTTTAATAGAGTGACCTTTGGTTTATTGCTATCATTATTATAGACTCATAAAGCATTCATTATTGCCACTAATGTACTTAGGTTGTTAAACAGTTATGAATGGAATTTTCTTTACGTCTTTGTCATTTGAATATTATCATGACATATATCTAATCTCATCCAAGCTGTTAGCTTCTACTATTGGAAGACCACTACTATACTAGCGGCATTAAATCACATCAAGATCCTTGTGTATCATCTTCAAAGTTCTTGAATGAATTGTGTAAGAAACCTACAAGGCACTTCAACATTGTCTCTTTCTAGAAAAAGACTACCTCAATAATGCTACAATGACCTCATTCATGCAATTGATAAGGACTACCCTTTAATGGTTTCAGTTGAACCATCACCTTTGCTTATTCAATTTTTCCTTAAAGACCTTGTCATGAAATCCTCTTGAGACTTTCCTTGGTTTTTCTTAGTATTTCTCTACTCACCATAGGACTGCCATGATAAAAAAACATCAGTCATTTCCTACATATGGTCCCTTGGTTGTCCCTTGGTGTCTCCACATGTCTAACTTTGATTGTGAGCCAAAATTTCTTTTGACTACTACTTTTTTTGTGTTTTATAGACTTCTCTAGTGGTAAAGATTGACATGAAATTCCTTGAACCTGTAGTTCAGTCTTCTTCTTCCTTTTTACTAATCTTGACTAGCATTGAAATTTCTTTCTTTGCATAGGTTTGTAACTTGGTAATAGGTTGCTTTCTACTGCAATATATTTTCATATTGGTGGATGAAATGCTAGGGTTTGACTATATTGACTGTCCTTTACTTATGCTCTGACCTTGTTGTGAATGGATTGTATTTCATGTCCTCTAATGATCATGCTTATTCTTGAATTTTCATGTAGAGACACCATCACAATAGCATCCTTTTGATGGAAGTGCCATAAATACTTTATTTATGTAGTCATAAATGTTGCTATTGATTCAAAGTCTTCATAATGCAACACAAAGTAAGATTGTAAGAGTTATTTCCATCTGTGTGACTATACCTTGCATTATAATGCTTAGTCACAGTTTATCATTCAGTACCATAGTGAAAACATGGTTCACTTTCTCCCTTAATGGAGGAAGTGACTACCCTTGTTGTCATGTAGCATACATTTATGATTGTTTCCCTTCCACAAGGTTCTTTTTCAGATTCCATCACATTTGTTATCTTTTGGTTATGTGCAATAAATACACACTATCTCCTCACTTTAATTTTAGTGGGCAGCCACATGTCACCTATGTTGGTGACCTGAAAGCTCACCTTCCTATGTGATGTGTGGTTGTCCAATAGGGTTACAATGAGAGGGACCTGACAATATCTTGGACTGCTCCCTCATTGTTTAAGAGATGCATAATTGAGCTTGATGCATCTATGATTGCACTTTATGCATCTAGGAAACCACTTCTTTTATAAAAAAAATAATGGATCTACTTAAGAAGATTGAAGGACATATCAACAAAATGTGTTGCATCTTTTGAATCTGATAATGAAAGTTGATCAACTGGTGTGATTCCATATTGATTTAATGCATTAATAATAGATATATTTTTTATCAAGTTGCTCAGTTTCCTTTTTCCTTCAAAGCATGTTGAACTCTACCCTTGTGGGAGCCACATTTACCCCACATGTATTTAACTGAATTAGAACAATAACCAGACTTGTCCTAAATTTGCACATGAAGCAAATAAGTTAGAAAATAGATGCATATTTTGGATTTTTTTGATGACTTCAATGTTTTCTAGGACATCCAAGGTTTGCATGCTTATTTAATGCACTTATGGATCAGTTTATACATGCATAGGTAGGTGTTTATGTAAGGATTGATATTTTTCATTGCTTAGAGCCTCGCTCTAATATCATTGTGTTTTCATATGCAGGAACTAGGAGCACTATGAAGCTGTGAAGGACACAAGCAAGTTGGGGGCAGCAGTAGCAGGGCAAGTAGGAAACTTTGCAACCAGTCATTTTTAGGCAATGACTAGTCTCTATTCTTATATGCATATTGTTTTTTACTTATTCATTTATAAATTGTTTCATATTTCCATTGAATAAGTAAAGTTAGTCCCTTGGCTTGTGAGGGACATGTACATTTCACGATGATCAATAAAAGATTACATTTGTACACATATGATTCTATTTTTTCATTTGTCCTAATTGCAACATTGGAATAAAAAATGTAATCAATTTCATTTGACAACTTATCATGCATATGGAACTTAGCAGTCTCATGGTTTATCTTTTAAATGTTTAAATGAACAACACAAAAAAAAAAAACACTAAACCTGATTTCAGCTAAAAGCTAAAAATCAAGTAACAATAATATTCTCACATTTTATGAATGTATTCACAAAACATGAGTGTGTTATAACATGCTCACATTTTGGTTTGCATTAAAAAAAATTCTATTCTTTTTTCTCTTTCTTCCTTTTTTTAAGGAAACTACATACATGAAATAAACATTATATTTACATATGGAAATTTACTTTCTTATACTTTAAGTTATATTTCATGTATATAGTTTTAGGATGTTTGAGAGTAGTTTCAAATCTATAAGAGTTATAATAAAAATTCTAGTTTTTGGAAGATCTTAAATAATTTTTTAGATTTAGTCAAATTTCAATAATCTCTATGTTAAATTTCAATAATCAAAAGGTCAAATTTTAGTAATTAGTAAGTTGTATAATATTTCTCTCTCACACTCTTTACCTCTCTCACTCTCTCTTTCTCTCTTTAATTCTCTTTATCTTGCCATTCTCTCTCCCCCACCCTCTATACTTCTCTCCCTCTCCCTCTCCCTCTCCCTCTCTCTTTGTCTCTCTCTATCTCACCTATTAGAAAGCAAGATCTAAAATGCAAACCAAAAAATACCTTCCACAAGAGAAAAAAATTGCATGAAGATGTGCAAATGAATAATATTTAGGAATTCAATAATTACAAGAGATGAGGCTTGCTTATAAAGGAAAGCATGCACAACCCTAATATTATCTTGATCAAAAAGATAGCTCAACAAGATAAGGATGTCTAACTATAACCTAGGAATTAAATAAATACCTAAGTAAACTTATGAAAGTGTAATTAAATAATTAATTACACCAACACCCCCCCATAAGTGCAACTTAGGGAGAATCAATTTATTATGCAAATGGTGCAAAGATGCAAAAGATGGTACCCATTTACAAATGCAATGAAAGAGGAAGAGGAGAAAACCTAGTGGGACAAAACCCTCCCTCAATGAGATGACCTATTGCAAAGAAGCACTGGAAGAAATTTGATGGAGTAACACTAAAATCCTTAATCCAACAAGCAAGGAAAGATACCTTTGTTTACAAGAAACCATAGCAGAATCATAATAATGCAACAATAGACCCGATGCTAGGGAACATTGGAAAACTCACATACTGGATCAACCATAGAATCTATGAAGCAATAGTAGATGAAAAAGATTCCCTCCATAAGATGGAATGATATGATGACTAAATCTAGAAGCCATGTATCTCAATGTTGATGTCAAACTGTGAATAAAACTACTCCATGGGAACAAGTACCATAAAGATTCTAGAACATTAACCATAAAATGAATGGCCCTCAAACTGAGATGTGACCCACTGCAAATCAATAAACATAGGCTCTCGATTTGAGATGTGAACTGATGTGAACCAAAATGTGTCTAGCTATGAACAAGATGAGGCAAAGAGAATCAATATAATCTAGATACAACTCATGTGAGTTGTCATCAATATGAAGATGAGATTAAAGTGCATGCAATGCAACTACACTCTAATCAAATTATTATGCAAGAAACCCCCCTAATGGAACTTTATATAAGTTCATTTATTACAATACCCAATGATTGTAAAAGGAGAGCATGCAAAAACTAAAGAGAAAATGCAAAGCTAGTGCATGCACAAACTGATGTTCACATTTTCCTACATGATTAAAAATATCCTCAAATTTGTGTAGATGAAAAAATCTGAAAAAATGGCCAACACCAATGTGAAGTGCTTGAAACTAGCTTTCTATCAATATCTTGGTTGCCAAAAACTGACACCTTTGCCAAAAGTTATGAATTTTTCAAAAAGGCTGAATATAGCTTGCAGGATTAAGGTTTCTAGCAAAAGAAAAGTTTACTTTTGATTTGATTTCTGAAAAATTTGTTCACAATGAGTGGAAAAAAACAAAAACCTAGAAATATTTTGAAGCTAAAAGAAAAACTCAAAAATCATTTTTGGATCTAGCAAGCAAAAGATAAAAATAATATTTTTTTTAACCTTTAGCTAGTAGAAAAAATGATGCACGCTACTTTTTGTATAGCAGGTTTCTCTAGATCCATGCAAGATATAAAAAATATAAAAGATACCTAGATTGTATTTTGACCTTGGCTACAAAACACAGAAATCATTTTTCTACAACTAAGTGGATGCTAGATTTCTGAAGCAAAAGTGAAAAATGGCTCCAATTGAAATGGCTTGCATCAAATCCTTGATAAACTAAAAGTCAATCATGAATTTTTCCAGCGCTTTGAATCCAATGGAGATGCCCGATCTAATCCAAAACGCTCTAGAAATAAACTCAAGGCATAAAAGCCTCGAGGAACCCCAAATGTGCTCTATAATGAATTTCTCTAAAAAACTAAGAAGGGGTTGCAAATCAAGGCTATGATACCATGTTAGAAACTAAGATCTGAAATGCAAACTAGAAAATATCTTCCACAAGAGAAAAACAAAAAAGCAGAACAATTTTCATGAAGATGTGCAAATGAATAATATTCAGGAATTCAATAATTACAAGAGATGAGGCTTTCTTATAAAGGCAACCATGCACAACCCTAATCTTATCTTGAGAAAAAAGATAGCTCAACAAGATAAGGATGTCTAACTATAACCTAGGAATTAAATAAATGCCTAAGTAAACTTATGAAAGTGTAATTAAATAATTAATTACACCAACATCACCTATGTCTCCCCCTACCTCTTTCCCTTTGTACTCTGTCTATGTAACACTCTCTCATATCCCTTTGTCCCTTCCTCTCTCGCTCTCTTTCTCTCACTCTCTCCACTCTATCTCACCATTCTCTCTTTTTCTCTCACTTTTTCTATCTCTCTCTCTCTCTCTCTCTCACACACACACACACACACACACACACACACACACACACACACACACACACACACACACACATCCCTCTCTACCTCCTCCTTCCTCTCACCCTCCCTCCCACCTCTCTCTCTCTCTCTTACCTCTCTCTCACACACACATTCACCTCTATCTCCTCTCTACCTCTCCCTCCCTCCCTCAATTCTCTACTTCTCTCTACCTCTCATTTCTTCTCTACTTATCTTTATCTTCCCTTTCCCTATCTCTACCTACCTATCCTTCCATCACACTCTCTCTCTATCTCCCTCTCTTCCCCCTTCTTTCTCTCTCACTCACTCCTCTCTATCTCACCTCCCTATATCTCTACCTCTCCTTCCATATCTACTTATCTTTATATCCCTTTCCCTCTCTCTACATACCTCTCCCTCCACTCTCTCTCTATCTCACCTATGTATCCCTCTCTACCTATTTCCTTATCTCTTGCTCTCTCTCTCTCTCTCTCTCTCTCTCTCTCTCTCCCTCTCTCCCTCCCCCTAATGTTCAGGGTTGAGGGTATAGGGCTAAGTGTATAAGGTATAGAGATTAGGTTTAGGATATTGGGTATAGGGTTGATGGTATTGGGTTTAGGGTACAAGGTTAAATGTAGGGTTTATGGTTTAAGTATAGGGTTAAGGGTATAAGGTTAATATTATAGGGTATAGGGATTAGGGTTTAAGATATTGGGTATAGGGTTAATGGTTGAGAGTGTAGGGTTTAAGGTATAAGTATAGGGTTGAGGGATAATGTTCAAGGTTTAGGGTATAAGGTTGAGGGTATAGGGATGAGGTTTGAGGGTGTAGGGATTAGGGTTTAAGGAATAGGTTTGAGGGTTGAGGGATAGTGTTCAGGGTTGATGGTATAAGATTAATTGTATAAGACATAGGGATTAGGGTTTAGGATATTTGGTATAAGGTTGAGGGTATTGGGTTTAGGGTACAAGGTTGAATGTAGGGTTGAGGGTATAAGACCTTAAGTGTATGGGATATAGGGATTAGGGTTTAGGATATTGGGTATAGGTTTTAGGGTGTAGGGTTTAGGGTATAAGGTATAGGGTTAAGGGTTGAGAGTTTAGGGTTTAGGGTTTAAGTATAGGGTTAAGGGATAATGTTTAGGGTTTATGGTATAGGGTATAGGGATGAGGGTTGAGGGTGTAGGGTTAAGGGGTTTAAGGTATAGGTTTGAGGGTATAGGGTTAAGTATTCAGGGTATAGGGATTAGGGTTTAGGATATTAGGTATAGGGTATTGCAAGTATGAGAAGATTGGTGTTGTCATTGATATCAACAAGCCTGTGTTGTCATTGATGAGTAGAATATTGTTGAAAGAGTATGTGTAGTTGTTGGTGTTGTCTATGCTTTGATTAGTTGAATTATGTTGTCATTAGTAAGCTACTGGTGTCAACCTCATGTTTCTTTTATAAGCTTTTGTCTATGGATGTATGGTTGAGTTGCTAGGTTGCAGTTAGTTTTAGAAGTACTGAAAATGATAAGGATGTGTCTTTGGTTCTTGGTTTTTGATTGATTTTGAGAAAATTTGATAAAAAGAGGAAATAATGAGTTGCAATGTTATTTTGGATTGCAGAGTAGTTTCTCCGCATTTCTTCTAGGTTGAAGATCTATCGATGCATTTCAAATTTGTTGATCAAAGGTGTTCAGAGGTGTTGTATTCAAAATTTGGTGTTTCAAATTATTGTGCAGAAGAATTTGTGTTCATCAATATGTGAATTGTGTATTGTAGAGTTGTCTGAGAGAAATGTTTGTGTTTCACATTTCTCTATAGAGTGGTTTCGGGTCTTACAGATTTGAAAGCATGTTTATAGTGGTTGTATCTTTCTTCAATTAAAGTGATTTGAGGTTTGGTGCTTCAGATGTTGGTATCTTGAGTTACAATGTACTAGGTTTGTACATTCTTTAGGTGAAAGTTGTTGCAAGGGAGTCTGTTGGATTTTAGGGTGTTTATGGAATATTCCAAATCATTTTCATGTGACATTTGTCTATGAGTTGTTGGATCAAAGGAAGGATGTACTTAAAATTTTAATGGTGTTTACACAGGTAACAACCAACCTTGGTGTTTACACTAATTGCAATGTATGTTTATTGTTTGTAGAGGCATGATGTAATGTGGTGTTATAGATTTGGGTCCCAGATAAGGTGTGGTGTGATTGTCTTTAACTTTTATCCACCACGGAAGTGTTTTGGCATCAACCTAGCTTTAATTTACATGGTTGATGTGCATAGCCACCCTTGGAGAATGGTTTCAAGGTTGGAGATGGTATAAATATGAGTTCATGAGTTGTTAATGAATTATAAGATAGAAAAGATAGATGCGAATGATATGAAGTGTAGAGTTGTAAGGTGTGAATTTGAGAAGTGCAGTGCAAGCTTTCATGTGTTACATCACTGAATCCAATGAGTATAGGTTTTCTAAAATTCATCAGAGATACTGTGAAGGTGTTGGTGATATTGTGGTGGATTTTATTGTTGCATTGAGATGGTTTTCTCACTATAGCATTCTTCTCTATCTCCTTTTCTATTCTGGTAGTGAGCATTTCTTTCTCTTGGGCAGTGAGCCCTCCGACAATGAGCCCTATTATATTCAGTGTTGATATTACTTATATTGTGAGCTAATCCTCACCATGGTTTTCCCATCTTGGGTTTTCCATGTAAATCTGGTGTTATCTTATGCATTGTGTTGATTTATTTTAGTTTTTTTATTTGTCTTTCATGCTAAATAATTATAACAAATTAAGGGTTAATTGAATGAATGTGGATCTGAATGTTTGTGAGCACTTGGGAGTCTTAAGATACAAATGATTCACCCCCCTCTTCATTGTGTTTTACATTCAACAATTGGCATTAGAGCAAGGTTCCTTGTAAGAAAATATTAATCGCTTGAGGTAGATCTGGGATGGTGCACAAGAAGGAGACCCCTGTATTTTATGGAACAAATTATGCATTTTGGAAGACAAGGATGGTAGGTTTTATAGTTTATCTTGGATATGATGTTTGGAATTTTGTTGAGAATAGACATACTATTCCTATGAATGGTTTGAGCACAAATAGTGAGATCAAGGCCTATGAAAACAATGGTAAAGCAAGGTATGCTCTCTTAAATGGTCTTGCTAATTCTGAGTTAATGGAAGTTATGAATCTAAAAACTACTAGAGAAATTTTGGTAAAGTTAGAAAACATTTATGAAGGAGATGATAAGATCAAACAAGAAAAGATACAAAATATAAAGATCATGTTTGAGAACTTACATATGTTTGAAGAAGAAAACATTACAAGCTACATGCAAAGGGTGGATGAAGTTGTCAGCTCCATAAGAGATCTTGGTGGAAAACTCAAAGAACTAGAAGTGGTAAAGAAAATTCTCAGAACTCATCCTAAATCTTATAGTCATAAAGTTTTTTCAATTGAGGAATTTAAAAATCTAAATCAATGTACCAAAGATCAATTATATTGTTCTTTAACTACTTTTGAGATGAAATAATTTGGTACAAATAGTGGTGCAAAAGTTGAGACTAGTTTTAAGGTTGGAAAATCAGAGGAGGTTAAGGAGTTAGATCAAGAGAATTTTGATGATGTGGAAGCCAAATTTGATAGTAGAATGAAGAAGGGTACTAGTAAGTACAGTGGTAAGTTGAATTTCAATTCTTTTATTTGTGGAAAGATAGGTCATTATGCTTCAAGATGTCCAAACAAATATTTGAATAACAAAAATAAGGACAACAAAGGTAATATGATTAAGAAAAGTTATTATGTTAGAGAAGATGCAAGTATTTTTGATAATGAATATGATTATGGAGATGATGGTAATGAATTCTTGTTCATGGCTTTAAAAGATGAATCTATTTCTGCTAACTTTGAGAGATGTGTGAAGGATAGCCCTCCAAAGAAAAAGGATAAGACTAAAGGTACTTTAGTATCTATTTTTCATGCTATATAGGAGAAGAACTAATGGATCATTGATAGTGGATGCTCTAATCATATGATCGGTGATAAGATTAAGTTTGTTAGACTTAATATGATGGAGGATGTGTTAGATTTAGTGATGATACATTGACTAAGATATCTGGAAATGGTTCTATTAGTTTTGATGGCAAGCATAATACTAATTATGTATACTATGTTAAGGGTTTAAGGTATAACCTCATGAGTGTTGGAAAATGGTATAGACAAGGATTCAGTCTTATGTTTTAGGATGAGGGATGTGATATCAAAAAGGTTCCAAGATTGTGATTGTTGCTGGAAGAACGAAAGATGGAAATGTTTATCAAATTAAGAGTTTTGATGGTCATTACTTTATGACTTGGATCAATGAAAGTTGGATATGGAATAGAAGAATGTGTCACATCAATTTTGATAGCCTAGTGAGGATAAGTCCAGTTCAAGCTATGAGAGATCTACCAAAGATTACAAAGCCTATCAATGATGTGTGTAAGGAATGACAAACTAGAAAGCAAGCAAGAAGAAGCTTCAAAGTCAAAGAATGATCTACTACCCAACTATTGGAACTGATACATACAAATATTTTTGGTCCTATAAGAGTAAGAATTCTTCAAGGTGATAGGTATTTCATGATTTTGATTGATGATTATTCTAGAATGACATGGCTTACTTTTCTCAAAGAAAAATTAGAAGCTCTAGATAAGTTTAAATCATTCAAAGTTATGGTTGAGAATGAAATGGATATGACAATAAAATGTTTGAGGTCTGACAGAGGTGGAGATTTCACCTCTAATGAGTTTAACATATTTTGTGAGAATCATGGCATAAAGAGGCACTTGTCTACTGCTAGGACTCCTCAACAAAATGGATTGGTTGAAAGAAAGAATATGACTATTCAAGAAGTTACAAGCATAATGATGAAAGAAGAAAATCTATTAGAAGTCTATTGGAGAGAAGCAATTCATACTACTATTTATATACTTAATAGAGTTCAAGCAATAGAAAACAACACAAAGACTCCCTATGAGCTATGTTAAACATAGGGGAATATGTGAGGTATGTTTTGAATGGGGGTAATGCACCTATTTTCCCTAGTTCATTAGGAAAAAGAGATCCCCTAAGGAAAGATTGACTTTCAACCCTTAGGTGATTCAACCTTGATGGGGATCTTATTGTTTTCCTTATGACTAAGGATGGCATAAAAATGCCTAAAATGCACTTTTGGGAGATAAATGAAAAATACCTAATGAATGCAATTATGCAATGTAAAACTTGAATCATCATTTTGAAGAATAACAAAAACATAATCAATCAATTTTTGATAGATTTGAGAAGGGTAAAATTTTATGCACCTATCACTAAAAGCTTATGCTAAGTGTCCTTAGATAGATTCACCCTAGGGAAAAAGGATCCTACTGTAAGGATCAAAAATCTATTTTGATAGTCCTCGGCTTCTGAGTCTATGCTCCCAATCCCTCTAAATCTCGTGGTTGGGAAGTTGGAATTAAATTCTATGAGTTTATGTTACTTGAAAACTTTGAATATTGTAATTTTGATCAATCTTCAATCCTTCTTCACTTGAAAATTTGTACATACAAAGAGAGGGGAAAATTGTATATTTTTTTGTGAATGGCCAGGGTTTTCCTTGGTCAAACCTCATTTTGGTAATTAAAACTTGAAATGAAATGAAACATGAATGGAAGTGTTGACGTATCCGATGGCACAAAAACATGCAAACAAAATATTGCTATTTTGTTTCTCCTAAAAGAGAAAGACAACAAATGGATATCTTAGCTCCCAAGGTCTTTGCAGTTGGTTCTCAACTGTGCCGATTTGTTCAGTGGTCAATGTAACAATAATGTTCAAGGGGCCTACTGGTGTTGAGCTTCTGGATTGTTCAGAGATCAAACATAAACTTTAAACCTACTCTAACTAGGGTTTTTAAAGAAACATAAAAAGAGATAGATCAAAGCTTTGGAATAGAAAAGAATGTTAATTCATCCAACTTAACCAAACTTGTAACCTTTCAAGGAATTCATAACTAAAACTATAGACCAAAATTAACTTGTGATTAACACACAGTTTCATTCATTCACAATGCTGATTTCAACAGCAGATTACAAATCACTATTTAAACAAAACATAAAATCAAATTTCACTCCTTGAAAGCTTCTCAAATCAAATGATTAACCCAAGATAAACAACATTTTGAAATACAATCTGAAGTAGATTTTAATATGGTTGCTTCTATTGTCAGTGAAACAAATAAGCAACATTTACAAAGCTAGCATAATCACCAGTGTATAGAAAATCCATGACTCCAAATTATTTCCATCTATACTAAGAAAACTTGAAAATACATTACAGGCTTCTATTGAATCTAACTCCTAACTAAGAAGGTAAAAGAAGCTCCTATTACAAAGAATCAGGATGTTGCTCTATCTCCTCTATCCTTCTAAACATCCTACTTCCTCCTCTAACTTTTTAGAACTCTTTAACTTTCTAACCCTACAACCTCTAACCTTTACAAAGAGGCAAAAATACCATATATACAGAGGGTACCAAAAGAATGCACTAGCCCCTGTTTTAGGGTTTACAAATATCTTACTCCAGAAGGGTCGACGTCTAGATCTTTTGAATAAAGTTGGTTTTGCATTAAATGTGAATCCTTGTTGTCCAAGTTGGTGATAGATTATTCTAGGGATGATCTTAGATCTTTTGCAGTTATAACATTAACTCTATGTCTCCGTGTCCACCCTCAAACTTCTTTGCAGAGCTGCATTAAATGCTCTAAAATATCATCATTAATGTCAATCTCTCTCTTGCTAGTAGCGATTCCAGCTGGCACTATGACTCATGGTTTCATCCTCCTTCCTTTGGCCTTCTTCCTACTCTAGACCTTTCTATACATTGACCATCTCTAGAGGTGGCATCAAATTTCCTGTTAAATCTGGACACCATTGTTCATCGAGCTACCCCATTCTCCCTGAGCTCATTCTGTTTCGGTGAGACTCTTTGTAGTTGCCCAGACCTTACACCGAAACCACACTACTTTCACTAGGACACCTCTAGCTCAGAAAGAGCCTTCATCAAGTGCATTCCACTATACTGAAGGGAGAAAACATGTCAGCGAGACCCTAACGGGTCAGCAGGACCTCATAGCGAAGTTGCCTTGTTTCGGTGATGAACTCATTTCAATCGGGAAGACCTTGATTGGTCAGCAAGACCTTTCGCCGAAGACACTCCTTTTCACTGAGAGCCCATTTTCCTTTGGGGAGACTTTTCCCGGTCGGCGAGACATTATTCCAAACTCAGAACATTTCGGCGAGGCCCTTGAGAAATATCATCATGTACAAAATTTAATCCTGCAAAACAAGGTCTTTGTTAGTCCTTTAAACCATAAAAATATTACCTTCAATCTTACCCATCATATTTCTCTCATTTTATTACACTTCGCAAGAAAAGACTTACTTCGGGTGGCAGTAGAACCAAATATGAACTGAGAACAACACCTACCTTCAAAACTGGCGGGGCAGAACCAGGAAGAAATCGAAACTGGGACCAGAGTCAGAATGGGAACAAACCATGTGAATGACCATCATTTCCCAGTTCAAACCCCATCCTAGCCCCGCACCTACAAAGATCAAAAATCAATCATGGGCGAAACACAATGGAGGCAAGGGTAGAACTAAATCCGAGATTGAAACTTCTTCAAAGTTTCATTTTCGGATTCCATCCCAATCCCGCCTCTGACAACATACAAAGAGACGACAAAAGGAATAAAAAAGAAAAGGGGAAAGGAAGAAAAACACCCCATGACCAAACGATCAGAGTTGGGGAAAAACAAACAAACATAGCGGAACCGGGATCAGAGCCAAAACTAAACCAAAAAATTTTCCAAGTTTCGGGTTCGGATTTCATTTTGGTCCCGCCTTCGATAACATCCAAAAAGACAATGAAGAAAAATGAAGGAAGAAAAATAGAAAGGGGGAAAACATCCCCAACAAAACAAAAAGAACAAAAAGTGAAAGAACAAAATATGCAAAATTGGGATCAGAATGGAACACGAACTAGAAATTAATTAAAGTTTTAGGGTTTAGTTCCAGTTCTGGTTCTGGGTCTTCCAAACCAGAACCAAAGGTGCGCAAGGCAGAAAACAAAAGAGGCGGAACCGGGACTAGAAAAGGAATAGAAAACAGAAACTTGGAAGGAATTCCAAGTTTGGTTTCCGTTCTGGTTCCGAGTTCGCCAAAACAAAAAGAAAAATGTTGAAGGTCGACAAGAAAATAGCTAAGGCACAGGATGCCAAACCAAAGGGAAAACAACCAACAAAGAAGAGAGAGAAGCGGAGTCAGACTCGAGATGGAACCCAAACTTGAAATGTCAAATGAGTTCAAAGTTCAGATTTAGCTCTGGAGCCAGATCCAATAGAGAAACAAAGGCAAGACCAAGGAACTATCAGGACCAAAACCGAGAAAGGAACAAGACCAAAACTTGGATGAAAATCCAAGTTCGATATTGGTCCCTGTTCCGAATCCGATAGGACAAAGAAAACGTCCAAGGTAGGGAACCAAAGGCCATAAGAAAAGAAAAGAACAAGGGGGACCCATTTTGTTCTAGAATAAAATGTGGTGGTTATGCAAGGCATAACAAATGGCGATCGGCTGGGAAAATGGTTTAACCATTTTTAAGAAACTGAAGAATTCAGCTACCCAGAACTCCTAGTTTATGAACATCACAACTCTAGTTGGGTCAGTTTTAACAATCAAGGTTGAGCTTGAATCTCAAATGTAAACCAGCACTGGCTACCCCTGAATCTATGTGTGTGCTTAATTCTGCATCACTCTTTTATAAAGTTTTCCTCATCTTTCAAACAACAATGTGCAATATTTGAGCTACATGAGTTGATTCCCCTTAGCTGTTGTGCAACGATATCCTGGGCATTGCTCCGCTACTAGGCAAGCGTCCATAGCCCCAACGGAGATACCTCTAGTTTTCTCATAGCATTTCTCTACTGCTAGTCAGGCGTCCATAGCCCTGGTAGAGATACTGGAATCACCCATTCATATTGAGTCCCATTTTTTTCTTTAGATAGTTCTCTTTTTCTTTTTCTCTTCTCTCTTGGAGTTTCAGATATTTCATTCAATTTTTTCTCAATATGTCAGATGTTTAACATCTGTTCTGGGTTGAAAACTACCATGGACCTCATAACAGCACTTGGGAATCAGATTTTTCACTCAAATCTTACAACACTATCACCCTAGGACAAATATACCATTACAAAAGGAGATGATCTTAATGATTTGTGATAGATTTAGAGGGGCTAATGAAGGTTATTTACTTTGCACCTTTCTTTCAATACTTTCCACCAATCTTGTTGACAATGGGCATAAAACAATGAATTTCAGACAGAATCACCCAATCAGCAAACCTGAAAATATCTAAACCACTTCTCTCCCAACAACCAAAGTATGCTTTAGATAACAACCCACTACTTCAAGATGGAAAGAACAAAGGAACCCCAAAGAAAAAAACAAGATAGACACCAAACATCAAAAGAAACGAAAGGATAGAGAGGAAGGACAAACAAACAAACAACAAATTATTTACAAACATAAAAAACAAACAAACTACTTACAAACAAAAAACAAGAGGACATGGAAAAAGGAAACAACATAACAAAAAGAAAACTAACCAAACCAAAAACCAACACTAGACAATCCTAATCCTAAACTAACTAATCCTAATCCTAAACTAACTCCAAAGCTAAGCTTTACAAACACAAAACTATAAAATTTTGTACATTGACTTGATTGATTTTTCATTATGTGCAACAATCTTAACTTGCTAGGCACGGTTCTAAACCTAGCAAATTTATCTTTATACTTAGAAATAAAAAGTTTATAGGCAATAAGTTTGTACTAAGGGCATAAAGCTTGAAATATTATCAGTTGTGGGTTCTCAGTTTTGTCATGATTTACCCACAAATAGGTTTTACTATCCCCAACACCATAATCAAACTAAAAATTATTAAAACATAGAGGATAATGAAAGGACACCACCTAATTCAGAAGATTCCACATTACTAATGCAGACTTGTGTTGTATGGATTCCCTCTCTTGGGGTCTCAGCTCATGGAACATCGTCGAAGCAAGGTTTGTCTCGTAGCTAGGATATTCACTAACCAGGATCTCTGTATTCACCTTTGGTATAGAGTCAAAAAAAATTTGGATTTCTTGAGATGAAGTCTTACTTTCAACACTCTCTTGAAACATGTCACCCTCAAAGGTTTGAGAATCTGCGTCCAGCTTATTACCATTGATGTCAGGGATACTGGCACATGGTGAACAAGGATTTTCTTCGAACTCATTTGAATGCATGGAGTTAGAACCAAGAAAACACTTTCTCAATTCACATTCTTGCACATCATTAACAAGAATATGCCATTCAGCATCAAATTTATCAGTATTAAGATCAAATTCATTTGTGGATGCTAACCAAGGACCTTCTTCAACCAACACATTTGAGTAAACAAAATCAAAATCAAGAAAATATTCCCTTGTCTCATTCTCTTTGTCATATTGAAGAGATTCAACTTCTGAGATAGCCTCTTGGTCACTGCCTTGGGATTCCTCTGTTTCATCCAAATGTACCCTATCATGAGTTTCTTTAGGGAACACTTGGCTGATCTACACATCTACTTGAACTTCTTCTCTTAAGATTTCATTTTGGAATTTAAGTCCTTGTCTTTTACCACAAGGTTCATTAGCAATATCATCTTGAAGTGTGTTATTTGTTTCAACCCGTTCACTACTTAAATCAGCAGAGTCATCTTCTTGCATTAACCCATGAAAGTGTGTTTCTTCCTCATCCACCATCATGAAGGAATCTATGAATGCATCAATGAATCCATGCTCCACTTCTATCAATCCATCACTAGGTGGAGGAGTTTCATCAGTTGTTGAATCCATCTCAATGCAAGGATCTAGGCCATCAAAAGATAGGGAGGAACTAAACCTCTTCACACAGTTACCCTCGCCATTTTGGATGGACTGATTACCATCTTCACGTGTGCTAGTTGTTTCATCCTCCTCATTGAGGGGATACGTACTCCAAGGATCCTTCATAATTATTCCTTCACAAGTGATTAGTTGCTTGAAATACAACTCCATCCTTCCTAGGAAGACATGGCAATCCATCTGAGAGTGTTGATTAGTTTGATGTATCCTACATCCACTTGGCCCAACAAGTTCTGATAGTTTTAGATCTCCCCACTCTTCTAATTTCTCCCTTATTCAATTTTGCATACGAGGGATATCAATCCAACATGAACCGTGTTCCTTTATCCATTCCTCATCACCTTGATTCTCATCTTGATCAGAAGAGTTGTTAAAATCGTTGGAAGATATTGTTGATTTCTCATGATAGCAATCTCGTATTAATACCTCATCTCCTTCAAAGCCATCATTAGTACTAACATGTTCAACAAAGCTAGATTATATCTTGGGATTTGCATTATGCTCTAAATTTACATCCATTTCATGCTTTTTACCAAATAAGTCATCAAAATTATATTTTGGCTCATCAAATGTTTCACATACGACTTCATTGTGATGTAATGGACTATGCTTTGGAAGATGACTAAAAAGAGATGATATGGTCACAACTTCATTGACAAGTGGGGTACTTAACTCTATGATTGGATTTTGTAGAGATAAGTCCTCCCATTGGTCTTGTGTGCGATTGACCTGATGTGGGGTGTTGGAAAATGTGGTGCTTGGAACCCTAGGAAGGTTGTAGCTACTTGGTGAGGATGATTGCAACTGGGTAGGGATGGTGGGTGAAGTGGCATAAGGTTGCAGATGATGGCAGTTTGCAAGCACAAGAGGATTATAACCCTGAGTTTGGCTATCTGAATTTCTCGTGTCACCTCCAAATTGTGCCAATAAGAGAGCTTTGTTTAATGCATTATGCAAGGATGTAGCCTCACCACAATGTCTGACTTTGGTTGCAAACGAAAGGTTAAAACCCCAATAGTAATGTTCTATCAGTACATGATCATCAGCAACCAAATCTAAAGATTGAACCCTTTGATATATAAACAAAAATTTGTGATTAAATTGATAAATTGATTATAATGGTTTCCTTCTTGTGGTTGCAAATTTGAACAATGGGTCTTTTGTTTGTGCATAAGGATCAAACTATTCCACAAAAAAAATTTCTAACTCCATCCATAAAAAAATATAATTTGGTGGAAGATTAACGTACCATTGCCTTGCTGTACCTTGAAGTGTTTTGACAAAAAGTTGACAGGCTATATCTTCATGAAGAATCCGGTGAAGAGTCATCAAATCCTTGCAAATCCTAACATGATGTTTAGCAATTTTTCCACTATTAGCAAAAAATAATGGAAGCCTATTGTGCATATGATAAGGAATTTCATTGAGAATCCCAAGAATACATAAAGGGCTCCCCATCAGAGCTGGGTTTTCCAAGAACTAACCCACTCCAACTCACAACAATCCAAAATTACTCAAAGCGGCCCTCCTTCTAGTGCCATTTTTTGTTGACGTGTCCAATGGCACAACAACATGTAAAAAAAATATTGCTATTTTTTTTCTCCTGAAAGAGAAAGACAACACATGGATATCTTAGCTCCCAAAGTCTTTGTAGTTGGTTCTCAACTGTGTCGATGTTGCTCAGTGGTCAATGTAATAGTAATGTTCAAGGGGCCTGCTGGTGTTGAGCTTCTAGATTGTTTTGAGATCAAACATAAACTTTAAACCTACTCTAACTAGGGTTTTTAAAGAAACATAAAAAAAGATAGATCAGAGCTTTGGAACATAAAATAATATTAATTCATCCAACTTAACTAGACTTGTTACCTTTCAAGGAATTCATAACTAAAACTGCAGAACAAAATTAACTTGTGATTAACACACAGTTTCATTCATTCACAGTGTTGATTTCAATAGCATATTGCAAATCACTTATTAAACAAAACATAAAATCAAATTTCACTCCTTGAAAGCTTCTCAAATCAAATGATTAACCCAAGATAAACAACATTCTACAACACAATCTGAAGTAGATTTTAACCTGGTTGCTTCTACTGTCAGTGAAATAGATAAGCAACATTTACAAAGCTAGCACAATCACCAATGTACAAAAAATCCATGACTCCAGATTATTTCCATCTATACTAAGAAAACTTGAAAATACATTATAAGCTTTTGTTGAATCTAAATCCTAACTAAGAAGGCAAAAGAAGCCCCTATTACAAAGAATCGGGATGCAACTCTGTCTCCTTTATCCTTCTAAAAATCCTACTTCCTCCTCTAACTTTCTAACCCTACAACCTCTAACCTTTACAAAGAGGCAAGAATGCCATATATATAGAGGGTACCAAAAGAATGCGCTAGCCCCTATTTTAGGGTTTACAAATATCTTACTCCAGAAGGGTCGGTGTCCAAATCTTTTGAATAAAGTTGGTTCTGCATTAAATGTGAATCCCTGTTATCCATGTTGGTGACAGATTGTTTTGTGGATAATCTTAGATCTTTTGTAGTTATAACATTAACTCTATGTCTCCATGTCCATCCTTGAACTCCTTTGTAGAGCTGCATTGAATGCTCTAAAATATCATCATTAATGTCAATATCTCTCTTGCCAGTAGTGATTCTAGCTAGCAATGTGACTCACAGTTTCATCCTCCTTCCTTCGGCCTTCTTCTTGCTCTAGACCTTTCTGTACATTGACCATATCTAGAGGCAGCATCAGATTTCCTCTTAAATCCGGACACCATTGTTCATCGAGCTACCCCATTCTCCCCGAGCTCATTCTGTTTTGGCGAGACTCTTTGTAGTCGCCTAGACCTTACACTAAAACCATGCTGCTTTCACTGAGACACATCTAGGTTGATAAGAGCTTTCATTGAGCATATTCCACTATACCGAAGGGAGAAAACATGTCGGCAGGACCTCATAGCGAAGTTGCCCTGTTTCAGCAATGAACTCATTTCAATCGGGAAGACCTTGATTGGTCAGCGAGACCTTTTGCCAAAGACACTCCTTTTTGCCAAGAGCCCATTTTCCTTTGGGGAGACTTTTCCTAGTCGGCGAGATGTTATGCCGAACTCAGAACATTTTGGCGAGGCCCTTGAGAAATATCATCATGTACAAAATTTAATCCTGCAAAACAAGGTCTTCGTTAGTCCTTTAAACCATAAAAATATTACCTTCAATCTTACCCATCATATTTCTCTCATTTTATTACACTTCGCAAGAAAAGAATTACTTCCGGCGGAGGCAGAACCAAATCTGAACCAGGAACAACACCTACCTTCAAAATTGGTGGGGGTGGAACCAAAAAGAAATTAGAACCAGGACCATAGTTGGAATGGGAAAAAACCATGGGAATGACCATCATTTCCCAGTTCAGACCCCATCCCGGCTCCGCGCCCGCAAAGAAATGAAACACAAGGGACAAAGATGGAAACAAATGCAAGCGGGATCAGAGCAAAAATTGATCATGGGTGAAACACAACAGAGGCGGGGGCATAACTAAATCCGAGATTGAAACTTCTCAAAGTTTCAATTTTGGATTCCATCCTGATCCCACCTTTGACAACATACAAAGAGATGACAAAAGGAACAAAAAAGAAAAGGGGAAAGGAAGAAAAACACCCTGCGACCAAACGATCAGAGCCAGGTCAAAACAAGCGAACACAGCAGAACCAGGATCAGAGCCAAAACCAAACCAGAAACTTTTCCAACTTTCGGGTTTGTATTCCATTCCGGTCCCGCCTCTAACAACATCCAAAAAGATGATGAAGACAAACAAAGGAAGAAAAATGGAAAGGGGGAAAACATCCCCGACAAAACAAAAGGAACAAAAAGCAAAAGAACAAAATATGTGGAACCGGGATCAGAACGGAACACGAACCAGAAACTAATTAAAGTTTCAAGGTTCGGTTCCAGTTCTGGTTTTGGGTCCACCAAACCAAAACCAAAGGTGCACAAGGAAGAAAACAAAAGGGGCAGAACTGGGACCAGAAAAGGAATAGAAAATAGAAACTTGGAAGGAATTCCAAGTTCAGTTTATGTTCCAGTTCTGAGTCTGCCAAAACAAAAAGAAAAATGCTAAAGGCCGACAAGAAAATAGCTAAGGCACAGGATGCCAAACCAAAGGGAAAATGACTAACAAAGAAGAGAGAGAAGCAGAGTTGGACTCAGGATGGAACCCGAACTTGAAATGTCAAAAGAGTTCAAAGTTCAGATTTAGCTCCGGAGTCGGATCCGACATAGCAAAAAAGGAAAGACCAAGGAACTGTCAGGACCGGAACTAGGAACAAAACAAGACCAAAACTTGGATGAAATCCAAGTTTGATATTGGTCCCAGTTCCGAATCTGATAGGACAAAGAAAATGCCCAAGGCAGGGAACCAAAGGCCAAAAGAAAAGAAAAGAACAAGGGGGGCCCATTTTGTTCCAGAATAAAATGGGGTGGTTATGCAAGGCATAATAGGAAAGAATAATGAATGAACAAT
The DNA here is from genome assembly GCA_007258455.2 of Sequoia sempervirens. NCBI lineage: Eukaryota > Viridiplantae > Streptophyta > Pinopsida > Cupressales > Cupressaceae > Sequoia > Sequoia sempervirens. The sequence goes on along the minus strand of VDFB02175162.1, from coordinate 98,238 downwards.
GATATTTTGCAACTCCCCAAACCCTATAATGGAGATCCTCAAAGGACTAAAGTCTAACACATCTCTCCAGGGTCTTGATCTTGCATGAAATGGCTTAATTGGATGTTGATCTTGATGCTTGTATTTTGACTTGAATGCTTGAACCTACATCACAATGTTAGCTCCAAGAACATGCATGATGAAGATAATTTTGACATGATGCTCAATATTTTGAATGCTACAACAAATGACTAAGAAATATTCTCTTGAATTCTCTTCATAATAATATTTTCTCTTGTGAAAGTTTACTTAATGCTTCTCTAGGATTTGAATTGCTAAAAAGACCTTGTATTTATAGGTAATTCTCTACTTTCTCAACCATTAAACATCAAAATCCAATAATTGAAATTTGAATTTGTATCATAAAAAATTTTCAGAAAACATATTAAAAATTGGGGTCCTAAACTTAAGGGGAAAATGGGTCATAGGACCTAAATCCAAGACACTCCAATTCTAAGGCAATTTAATTAATGTTGAAAATTATTTAATACAAGTCTACCTTTCATAAAATGGGATTAATTAAGCTTTTAGATGCACAATTGGGTCAATTAGATGCTTAATTAAGTCTAGTTTTAATTATGGGATCCAAACATAGTGTGAAAATGTAAAGGTGTACATTTTCCAACACTACATTTAGCCCCCACTTTAGGGAGAGGATGAGCCTTGTGCTCAAACTCACAGTAAAGTAGATGAATAAGCGTCAAGAGAGGTCTAATTATACAATTGTTGGAAAGATAAGACAACAGAGCTCAAGGAGAATGATCAAGCCCCCAAGATCTAAGATCTCATGGCAAACCAAGAAAGGCACAAAGAGACACATGCCTTTGTTTAATATGCAGTGACAATACAAGATACACAATCATAAAATGTCAAAATTAAAGAAGAATGGGTGGATCAAGCCTTAAATGTTTGTCCAATAGGTATGGATCAAGCCTTAGTTTTCTTTCCAAAAAATGTTCACAAGTGGAAACCTTATGTCCACTATGCAAAAAAAATATATTGCATAGGCTCATGAAATTCATTGTCCACTAGGTGAGCCCCAAAGGTGGTTGATGGGAAAGTCATGCTAGGTCTACAAGCTCCCATGTATCAACCATACCAAAGTTATACCTTCTGATAACTTTGATAAGGCACCACATAAATGGTTCCACAAGGCTAGCAAGTTGTGTTATGCTAAAGACTCATGAAAAAGGCTCAAATGGAAAGCAAGTTGTGTTATGCTTGGTGGTCATTTTAAATACAATAATATAGGATATTCAAAGGGGTTTTGCTTATTTCATGAAATGTATCACCTTAGGGAACCTTGTTCTTAATGTCTCCAAGAGAAGACTAGTCAAGGATAAAAGATTCACAACTTGGGGAATGCAAGTCATAGCATTACCACTAAGAGGAATATCATATGCCAAGAAAGGTCACACTCTTGAAGGAACATCAAACCTAATGTCACCACCAAGAAGACACATCATGTGAAATAAGAAGACCACACTTTGATAAAACAATGAGTAAGTACGTGCATGCACCCACTTTAAATAAATTGATAAACACCATGTTGTGGAGTATTTCCACAATAATGGGTTACACTTTCTAGGACATCCTAATTTTTGTTGAAATCGCATATTTTAGAAAATATAATGATTTCATCCTTTAAAAGTTCGATTTAAAGGATTTTAATTGAAGAGGGTTTGATCAAACCCCCTTGGATAGAACCCCACTAGTTTTAAACCATACCTATGATGGAGTCTCCTCTACACTATCAAAATGTTGATAAAAACCCACTTTTGATTTACCTTTTGGGGAAACAAATGAATTCTTTTAAAATTTATGTTTTGTATGTATGTATTCCTTATTATAAGCTTCCCAAAAAGTATAATTTTAAATATATTTAGTTTGATTATTATATTTATTTTTTTATTTCCTGTTAATATAGGTTTTTCAATGAACATCAAGGTCTTTGTTTCACATATACAAAAAAATAGGAAAATAGAGAAAAAAAATTCTAAAAAATACATGTCTTCTAGGTATTGATGTCCATATTTCAACAAAAAATAATTGAATTTTGATACATACAAAAAAATTTATGCTCTTTATAGTACACCTATGTCAAAATTGTAATTGGTTTGACTTTGAAACTTAATTAGGAATGATATTCAATAAAACATTATGAAACCAAATGCATCCTCTAGATATTGTAGTTACAAATCTAAATTTGACAAAATTAGAATTTCATCCTTCATTGAAAAAAAGTTATGTAGTTTATAGTATACATCACTCATTAAAAATGGTGTTTACTGTTAAAAACTAGTTATCGAAGGAGATAGAAAAATAAATACTAGTTGATTCCATATATATATATATAATCTACAGACAAAATGTCACAAATCACTAGTTTGCATCATCTTCAAATTCCTCATGGTTTGGCGGCTATAGGTGTCAAAAAGTGAAGATTTAATTCAAAATGTTCATTTCAATGTCAAGTTTGGCCAAAAAGTGTAACCCACTATTGTGGGATCACCCTATGAGCAACTACTTTAAAGTAGAACACAATAAATTCCAATATATGAAAGCTTTATTCAAAACCCCTATTCAAAACATATATTTCCAAATAGAGCTATGTCATGGAAAGGAGGGTTTCCCCCAATATGCAGTCCTAAGATTACATATAAGGGATCCATGGATTTGGGGTTAGCATATGTCTTTGCTTTAATGATATAATCAAGCTTAGAATCTTCATCATTCTCAAAATGACTCATGGAACAATGAGCACAAAGGAATAATGACACATAGAGAGAGAAAACGAAGAAAAGATTTTGGGTCAACATGGAATAGACCTAAATGTCTCAATGCCTTGTGTTATCCCCAAAAATAAAACACAAGACAAAATAAAAATGGTTATGATAGATAGAAAAATGATGATACAAATAAAAGAATGTCACAATGGATTCACTTCCTTTGTATCCTCGCACCAATGGAGTGACAAGGGTCATCCAAAGTATGCTCACAAACATATAAAGAAACACCAAGCAACACTGTATGAGGGATCACATTACGCACATAAACTGATCTAATGTTAGGATCTATGACAATTGCTAAGTGAGTGCTTAACTTTTGTAATGCTTAATTTGAAAGTCTTAAAATGTAATAACGTAATTGAAATACTTAAACAAACATTGCAATGATTAAACAATGAATTAGAATTAGAGAAAGAAGAGAAGACAAGAAAAAAAAAGTTGATAATGAAGTTCACCAAATGGCTACATCTCTAGGTCCCTCTCTAACAGAGTGACTGATCCTTGATTATGCTCCAGAAAATTGTTTATAAGACACTTCAACTATTACAAAGTCTCCTCACGTCTCCTTGGACAATAATGAATTACGAAAATTCCTTCTCTCTCAAGTACACCAAGCTTGAATTCAAGCTTCCAATGCACAAATATGAACAATTCACTATCATAGACTAACTTCCCAAAGTTGTTTAATTCTCCCAAAAGAAGTCCTCCTCCAATTCACCACAAACACCCCCTTTTATACATAAAAATTACTCAATATGGTTACTAACCACATGATTTACAAAATCAGCCATATCTCCTATTTACAACATGTAATTTTTCTAATCTCCCTTATTTACAAAATAATCTTCTTAAATTCCCCCTTTACAATGTAAAAATATTCTAATAACCTTCCTAAACCCCTTAATATTCTTATAATAATATTTTAATATCCTTGTTAATTCATTTTAAGCCCTTTGTAGTTTCATTTTCCCAGGCTATACAAATCATAAATCCTTAAGAGATTAAATTATTTTTAAGTTTAGAGGGTTGATATTTTAATTTTGGGGGTAATCAGTTTAACAATCTTCTATAAAAGTAACCAATTTCCGAATATGTCTAAGAACTACAAAATGGTGTGGCAGAGGAGAGCCTTCTTGGAGGCGAGGAGGTTAGATGCTTGACCCCCCTGCCCAACTACTTTTAAAAGCAATTTTAAAATTTTAAATGAAAAAACAAACTGATGGCATACAAGAGTTAGAGCACGAATTATGGCACATTGGCAAGCGATCATTGTGGTAAGCGATAGGTTAATGGGTCGAGCCCCATAAATAATTTAAGCAACCAAAACCACTATTTAATTTTCTCAAATTTGACATGTTGTAAGGAAAGCTAGATGCGGAAGCAACTCTCCTAACATCAAAACCTTAGGGAAGAATGCAGAAACACTTTTAAATTTTTACAATTACAGTCCAATTAAGATGCACTAGAAAAGATTACTGAAATAGAGAAACAAACAAACACATATGAACACCAGATATACATGGGAAAACCCTTATGGGAGAAAAACCCACAACACCAAGAGAAGTCACTTTGTATTACAGTAATAAAGATTACATACAGATATTTGACTTATCTTTTTGATGTCAGTTTACAGTAGCATTCACGATGAACAACCTTGTTATAGAACATTCACATTACAACCTTCACAACATAGAATTCATCCACTGACCATACAATCACACAACAATCTATCGATCCATCAAATAATCCAATCGAGCATCATTTGCAACTACTGAGTAAATCCATGATGCCCCTATCTGTCGAGCTTCCCCTTAGTAACCATCGCAACAGTACAATTGCTAGTGGTTCCCATTTGGCTCCTTTGATTGGCTATTGATTCACCACGTAGGATGGTCTTCTCTTGATCAAAATGATCAACCTGTGTTGGCATGTCAATGAGACACTATCCATGTCTCCCCGATTCCCAAAGGCTTCACCATCGATGTCACCAAGAGTCATCCCTATTGCCAAGATGTTACATCAAGTCCAGAGAGCTATCGCTACACTACAGGATTTGACACCATTTTCCGACGGTCGTTCGTCGGTCGTTCGACAAATCTCTGTCGGAAGAGCGACGCAATGGCCAAAAATTTTACGTCGCTGTTTTTTCGTCGCAAGGACGACGAAAAAGTAAACGTCGAAATAACGGCGAAGAATCGTCGGTCGGCAGGATCGCGACATACGTCGGGATTTTGTCGGAATATCGACGAAAACTTTGTTTATCCACCGACGAACTGCACCAGAAGTTCGTCGTCGGCTCGACGAAACGGGCAAATATTTAGCGTGGAAACATGGAAAGTTCGTCGAAATAGCGACGAAATACAAAATTAGTAGCGTCGAAAGAACACCAAAAGTTCGTCGAATATGCGACGAAATAGGCAAGTAGTAGCGTCGGAAGAACACTGGAAGTTCGTCGAATTTTCGACGAAATATTCGTCGCAGCTATAGAAACTTCATCGAGGCTTTCTGTTGATTCGTTGGTTGTTATCGTCGAAATTTCGACGAAGAAGCAAAATTAAAAAAAAAAAAAATATTATATATTAGTGGAAATGTACCATTGCGGAGACTGACGACTGATCATACATACAGACTGCATATTGGTTTGATG